>CAUYON010083851.1:0-20047 GCA_963573935.1 Arctocebus calabarensis | reverse complement strand
TCTGAGAAAATACAAGGTAAAATTTCAATACTTTTGATTCTGTTGAGGTTTGTTTTGTGTCCTAGGATATGATCAATTTTGGAGAATGTTCCATGGGCCGATGAGAAGAATGTATATTCTTTATCTGTGGGATGAAGAGTTCTATATGCATCTATCAAGCACAGTTGTTCTAGGGTCTCATTTAAGTCCCTTATATCTTTGTTTAATTTCTGATTATTGGATCTGTCCAACTCTGTAAGAGAAGTGTTAAACTCCCCTGTTGTTATGGTATCATAGGCTATTGTATTGCTCAGACTGAGTAAAGTCTGTTTCAAGAATCTGGGAGCATTTAAATTGGGTGCAAAAATATTTAGAATTGAAATGTCTTCTTGCTGTATTTTTCCCTTGACCAATATAAAGTGACCGTCTTTGTCTTGTTTGACTTTAGTTGCTTTAAATCCACATGTATCTGAAAATAAGGTTGCAACTCCTCTTTTCTTCTGAATTCCATTTGCCTGAAAAATTGTCTTCCAACCCTTAACTCAGAGTTTTAATTTGTCTTTTGAAGCTAGGTGAATTTCCTGCACGCAGTAAATGGATGGCTTGTGTTTTTTAATCCAGTCAGACAATCTATGCCTCTTAAGTGCGGAATTTAAGCCATTAACATTTATTGAGATAATTGATAAGTGTGGTAGTGTTCTATCCATCTATTTTGTGAGAGTCCTTTACTTAGTTTTATCTTTTGCATCTGTTTGGAAGTTAGGCTCTGTCCTTTAATTTCTGAGATCTTATTTTGCTGTTGATCCATTGTGATGGTCAGTGTGTAGAACAGGTTGGAGTATTTTCTGTAGAGCTGGAACTGTTGTGGAAAATTTCCTCAGTGTTTGTATATCAGTAAATGATTTGATTTCTCCTTTAATTTTAAAGCTTAGCTCTGCAGGGTATAGAATTCTGGGCTGGAGATTGTTCTGTTTAAGTATATTAAAGGTATCTTCTTGCTTGGAAAGTTTCATGAGAGAAGTCTGCAGTCACCCTGATAGATTTGCCCCTGTAAGTCAACTAGTGCTACTTCTGGCAGCTTGAAGAATCTTTTCTTTTGTCTTGACTTTGGACAGGTTTATCACTATGTGTCTTGGGGAAGCTCTGTTAGAGTTGAGGTGGCCTGGGGTCTGATATCCCTCTGTAAGGAGAGTGTCAGAATCTTTGGTGATATTTGGGAAATTTGCATTTGTAATATTCTCTAGTATGGCTTCCATTCCCCTGGAGCATTCTTCTTCCCCTTCTAGGATGCCTATAACTCGTATGTTTGAATGATTCATAGAGTCCCATAATTCTGTCAGCAAACATTCTGCTTTCTCTCTCTTCTTTTCTGCCTCTTTAACTATATGAGTTATCTCAAGAGCCTTGTCCTCTACTTCTGAGATTATTTCTTCTGTATGGTCTAATCTGTTGTTGATACTTTCTACTGCATCTTTTAAGTTCCCTAATTAACTGTTTCATTTCCCTCAGCTCTGCTATATCCTTTTTATATTCTTCATAGCATTCATCCCTTAATTGATTCTGTTTTGGGATTTCCTTTTCCACTTTATCAGCATTTTTCTTCATTGTTTCCTTCATTTCCTTGATTGTTTTCATCATCTGTATTCTAAATTCCCTTTCTGTCATTTTTAACATTTCCTTATAGGTGGAATCCTCTGCAGTAGCTACCTCACAGCCCCTTGGGAGGTTTGCTCTGGACTGTTTTTTCAAGATATCAGGAGTTTTCTGCTGATTCTTCCTCATGAGTGATTTCTTTTATCTGTTTCCTTGCCCTAATTTTCCTTTCACTTCCTCCTGCTCTTTAAGTTGCCATGCCTCTGGACCAGGGTTTCGATGGGTCCTTTTGGTACAGGACCAGAAGGATGAGAAGATTGAAGAGCAAGAAGGGAAAAAGAATGAAAGAAAAAAAAAAGAGAAAGAAAAGAAAAGAGAAAGGAGAGGGGGTGGGTAGAAGCAACTATTGACAAAAAGAAGAGAGGCACAGAAAGAGGGGGATGGGAGCAGTAAAGGTGTACAGTAGGATACTTTCACCTAACCTTAAGAACCCCCAACCTCTGGGGCTGTGGGGTTGGTTGGTTAGGTCAGCAGCTCTTTGCCAGCGTGTTTGGACACAGTACTCCACCTCCACCAAGTAGAGAGGAAAGACAAAAATGCAATAAATCAAACCAAAACAAGCAAACCAAAAACTTTACGGGATAGAATTAGGGAAAAAAAAAACAATTAATAAGGGTAGAAACAGTAGCAAAAATGAAGTTCTAATTCTTGAAAAACACAACAATGGAAAATTATATTTGAACTAGAAAAATGAAGAAATAAAAGAAGGAAAAAAGAAAATAAAAATCTTTAAGGAAAATGTTGAAATTTAAAGCAAAACAACAACAAAAACAAAAAGCCAAAACAACACAAAACAAAAGAAAACCAAAGACAAAGCAGTATATATATCTTGCTGATAGTGTCTGGGCAAGAGGTAATCTTCTGGGATATGATATATTAATCACAATGTTGATCTGTCACTGGTTAATCTTAAAGCTCTGATAATTTTAGAATCTTCTAAAATTCTAAAATTATTCTAATCTTCTAAAATTAATTTCTAGTGTTCAGTGATAGAAATTATGATAAAGTGCTTTTTTTTTTTTTTTTTGAGATAGAGTCTTACTCTGTTGCCCAGGCTAGAGTGCTATGACATCAGCCTAGCTCACAGTAATCTCAAACTCCAGGGCATAATCAGTCCTCTTCCCTCAGCCTCCTGGGTAGCTGGAACTACAGGCACCTGCCACAAAACCCAGGTAGCCTAGCTTTCCTATTTTTAGCTAGGGGAATCTTGCTCTTGGAAGGCTGGTTTCAAAATCCTGAGTTCAACCAATCCTCCCACCCCAATCTTAAGTGTTATGAATACAGGTGTGAGCCATCAGTCCTAGCCTTAAAGTACTCATTTTTATATTTAGCAATTAAAACCAAAAATTAAGATATGCTTTATCGGAAAAGTAGAGATAATGTAGTGTAGTGCGCCTGTGGCTCAGCGAGTAGGGTGCCGACCCCATATACCGAGGGCTGCGGGTTCAAACCAGGCCCCGGCCAAACTACACCAAAAATTAGCTGGGTGCTGTGGCGGGCGCCTGTAGTCCCAGCTACTTGGGAGTCTGAAGCAAGAGAATTGCTTAAGCCCAGGAGCTGGAGGTTGCTGTGAGCTGTGACTCCACAGCACTCTACCGAGGGCGATAGAATAAGACTCTGTCTCCACAAAAAACAAAACAAACAAAAAAAAAAACTAGACTCTGAAGTCAGACTACTTGGGTGTGTACTAGCGGTGGGATTTGGGTAAGTATAATGAAAATAATAATTATTATAGGATTTATGGATATTAGTATATGCGCATGCAGTATTTAGAAAAGTGCCAACCACTTAATAAGGCTATATCAGTATCAGTGTAATAATGTTGTTATTGTTCATTTAGTCACTTTTAGCCAATTTTATGTAGATCAGAACATTTTATTCCTGTATTCCCCACATGATACTAAGTTGTCAAAATTATAAACTTATTAATAGCCAGGTGTTGTGGCGGGCGCCTGTAATCCCAGCTACTCGGGAGGCTGAGGCAAAAGAATCGCCTAAGCCCAGGAGTTGGAAGTTGCTGTGAGCTGTGTGATGCCATAGCCCTATACTGAGGGTGATAAAGTGAGACTCTGTCTCTACCAAAAAAAAAAAAAATTATAAATTTATTGATAGATGATACAGTAGTATATGTTTTATAGTATTTTATGTCTTCAACTGTTGTCTAAATTTTAATCTAAATGCTTATTTTAAAAACAAGTAATTCTTAGAAAGAGTATGTTGGGTGTGAAAAAATAGTTACTTAACTATAGTTACTTAATTCTCATTTACAATAATAACACAAATGCATTTTAAGTAAGGAAAATTATAAAACTTCTGGAAAAATCTATGAATACATAGATATATGCAGTACTTATATAGGAGTGAAATATTATAAAGATAAATTTCTTCCCCAAATAATTTATAATTGTAATACAATTCAAATCTAATTAGATCCTGGCAAGACTATCTTGAAATTTGATTTATTTTTATTTTGTGGTGGTGGAGTTAGGAAGGAGATTGGCAAAATAATTAGTAACTTTCCTATGAAAAAGTAGTCAAGAATAATCAAGAAAATGTTCAAAAATAAGATTTAAAGTAAAATAGAATTTTAAAAAATCTAAAAAAGAAGGCAGAAAAGAAAGAATAGAGTAAAAAACTACAACATTAAAAACTAGTAAACTGTTAGACTAAATAACAAACTGTTAAAATAATTATGTTAATATGAACGGGCTAACCACTAAAAGGTTGAGATTATAAGAATGAATAAAAAAACAGACACAATCATAAGCTATCTATAAGAAATGTAGTTTAAATATAAAGGCAAAGGTTGAAAATAAATAGATGGAAAGTGATACATCTTAAAAACCATAAGCATAGAAGGTTATAGAACATATATTATCGTATTGGTGGTCTCAAAGATTATTACTAGAAATAAGAGGAATATTTCATAAAGATATAAAGATTAGTTTGTAAGGAAGATGTAACAATAACAAGTATGTACAATAACAATGTCAATATACATGCAGCAGAAATTGGCAGAATTAAAAGGAGAAATAGATAAAATTTCAAATATAATTGGAAGTTCTTAACACCTCTAAGCAGTTGATATACAACATGACTGATAAGGATCCTCTGTAAGATTTGAATAATATCATTAATCCCTTTGACCTAATTAAACTGTAGAATACCATATCCAACAACTGTAGCACATACATTGTTTTCAAGTGCTGATCATTCAGCAAGATACCATATTCTGGGCCATAAAATGACTCTTAATGAATTTAAAAGAATTGAAATCAGTGTTGGGGGACCTAATGTAGCTACACGTGAATTCTTCCCCTCCTTCTCCTAAGACAAAAGATCTGGTTAGGCCCTCCACCCCATAGTTCAAGCCAAAGGATCCTAACTTTCCCAGCAATCTGTGGAATTTGCTCATTCCTTACAGCCGCATATAAAAGGGGTTTCTGGCTGCCCCCCACCCTGAGTGCAGATGCCACCTTCACACTGCCCAGGTGGGTTATCTTCCCTTTTGTTAAACCAGATCTGAGCATCTCCACTACAGTCTCATCTCTGAGCACCATGGCTTATGCCTTTTTTTTTTTTTTTTTTTTTTTTTTTTGAGGCAAAGTTTCACTGTGTCGCCCTCGGTAGAGTGTTGTGGCATCACAGCTCACAGCAACCTCAAACTCTTGGGCTTTAGCGAGTCTCTTGCCTCAGCCTCCCAAGTAGCTGGGACTACAGGCACCCACCACAATGCCCGCCTGTTTTTTGGTTGCAGTTGTCATTGCTGTTTAGCTGGCCTAGGCTGGGCTGGAACCCGCCAGCCTGGGTGTATGTGGCCAGTGTCAGCTTAACAGCTTTCAGTCAGAGTATTATCTCTGACCATGGTGGAATTAAATCAGAACTCAGTAACAATGAGATATCTAGGAAAACTTTAAATATGTAGGCTATGTATAGATCAAAGAAAAAATCGTGAGAGAAATTAAGAAAGATTTTTGAACTGAATTATGGAAATTTAGCTTATCAAAAATTGTGGGATACTGCCAAAGCCAGAGAAAAATGTCAACTTTAAATAATATATTAGTAAGTTAAACAAATTAATAGAAAAGAAAGGTCTAAAAGATTTCACCTTGAGAATCTAGGGAAAGAAGAACAAAGCAAACTCAAGGTAAATATAATGAAGAAATAAAGACACAAGAAATCAATAAAATGGTGAAACAATAGAGAAAATTAACAAAATCAAAGTTGTTTTTGCTTTTCTGCCTATAAAAATTGACAAAATTGATAAATCCCTACATTAGGAATGAAAGAAAAGATGTCCTTATAAATCATTATAAATATTATGAAATAGATTGGTGAGAGGAGCTTCATTTTCCACATATTAAAACATCCTATAAGCTTAGAATAATCAAAATGATGGGATAGTATTTTTAAGGATTGATAGACTGATCCATGATAAGGGCTAGAAAGTCTTGAAATTGAAGAATTTAGAATGAGAGGAAAATTCTGTATTTTGAGACAATCTATAATTTTTCCTCCTTTGCAGGCGAAGTAATATATTTCCCTTTCCTTCTTCTCAAAAACCACTTTTTTTTTTTTTTTGATGTGGTCTCTGAGAACTTTTGGTAACAAATTTTGGTGTTCCCTGTTGGGCTTATTGGCTTTCCGATGGAATGGCACCCTGCTGAAGAAGCCTGGGACAGAATGGTGTGTCTTCCCAGGAAGGAGAGGATTCTTTTCAGGGTAAAAGAGTATAGGATGGTCCCAGTATGTGCTGGGACGTATTTGAGCTCCGAGGACCTTCTATGTCTGTCTCCTTCTCTCTTAGAAGTAAATGCAATTCCTTGCAACCTGAACTTAGTTGAGAAGGAAATGGATTTAGAAAGAAAAGGTCTGGACACCAGGACTTTTGGTTGGGTGAGTTCCCCAGGGTGCAACCCAAGGCCCCCATTTTACCTTTGAGGGATGTTTTCAGAACTTCCTGCTCTGTGGCAGAGCTTTTGTTTGAATTTGTTTGGAGGTAACAGTCTAGGGTGGAAGTCACAGGTCCAGTGAAAGTAGTGACCTTGGCTTAAATTTGGAGCTCATTTGCAGTTCCCAGGAAAGGGGGGCCAGGTCACTATTTGGGAAGGGTTTACCTTCCAGCCCTATAGGTATTTGGAGCACAACAGTTTGAGGTGCCATTTGGGGTAGCATTTTTGTCCTCTTTGGATTGCCATTTGTTTGATAGGTCCTAGCATTTTGTGTTGAGAATGCTCTGTATTGTCTATGTTGTTACTTGTGGGTTCTGTTGCAAAAGAGAAAATTTCCATCTAAAAGTCCATTAGGAAAAATTTTGTCCAAATGGTCAACTTATAGCTGAGAACCTTTGTCTAAGGAGAATGGTATGATTGTAATCCAATATATGTGCTTGAGGGTGAAGAAAAGTGACTGTTAAGTGAAACCTTAAAGTGTAACTTGAACTTGTAAATTATCTCATGGCTAGATTTTAAAACCTATTGAAATTTAAACACAAAAAAAATTTAGAGACTTGGCGCCTGTGGCTCAACAGGCTAAGGTGCCAGCCACGTACCCCTGAGCTGGCGGGTTCGAATCCAACCCAGGCCCACCAAACAACAATAATGGCTGCAACCAAAAAATGGCTGGACGTTGTGGCGGGCGCCTGTAGTCCCAGGTACTTGGAGGCTGAGGCAAGAGACTTGCTTGAGCCCAGGAATTGGAGGTTGCTGTGAGCTGTGATGTCACAGCACTCTATCCAGGGTGACAGCTTGAGGCTCTGTCTCAAAAAAAAAAGAATTTAGAATGTGATAAAGATGGGAATACTAATTAGTAGGGGTAAATTAGGCACTCATTTTACAATGTACACCAATAGAAGTTATAGATTAATAATATGAAAAAAGTTAGCTATAAACTGTTAGAAGTTACAGTATTATGTGAAAAAAGTTAGCCATAAAATATTTCAGAGGAAATATAAATGAATATTTACCAGAGCTTATAAGGAAGGATTCTCTAAACATGGAAGCACTAGAAAAACCAAAAGAAAAAAAAGGTGGGTTAATTGCATATAAAATCTAAACTTCTATATCGTAAAAAATTGTAAAAGCAAAATCATAGTGAGATATAAATATTTGCAATAACATTACACTGAATTAATTAACGTATTTAATACATAAAGAATATACATACTTATGTATATAGTATGAAAACAAAACTCAACAGAGGAATGGATAAAGTCCATTTGCTGAATATATAATTCACTGAAAAGGAGATTCAAATGACTTATAAAATCAATGGGAAACAACTTCCCTTATTGCCAAAGACTTATAATTCTGTGTATAAAAGTATTTATTCAAGTGTTATTTTGACATTAGAAAAAAAAGTTGGAACAACCTAAATGTCATAAATAAAAGCATGATTGAAACCATATTTTATGACTATGTGGAGGAATATTAACTGCCATGAAGAGTCATGTTTGAGAAGAATAACAAGATGGAATAATGCTTACAAAGCAACATTGAGAGGAATACAAGAGAACAAAAAACTATGCTGTCATGATCCTATTTTTGTAAAACCTATCTTGCTAAGTAAATAGACTCTTGTAGCAAAACTTGATGTGAACCGACATGAAGCCATCAGCTAACTTCCTTGTTTCTGTTTTTCTTTTTTACTAAGCAGGACCGGGCCAGGTTCAAACTCACCACCCCACTGGTACACAGGGCTGGCACTCTGACTGCTGAGGAACCCAGCTAGACTTCTTACTACTAACCACAGACACCCAGTCAAACTTCCTATTACTTTTATAGGCAGAAAGCACAAGTTAATTAGAATTTTAGATCATGTTAAGATTCTAAAGTAGGACCTTTCCTTAACCTATTTATACTTTATTACCATAATGTAATCAATAGGCCTTACTTTAATATAAAGAAATGACAGGTTTTGAAGATAGATCTCTTCTTAAGTATAGTAGTATAGAAAAATAGTATAGTATAGGAATAGTATAGAAAATTGCTACATGTCTAATTCTGTATATTAGAAGAACTAGGCTTTAGATTCAAATATAAAAGTTGCATATACTGTTCCACTGATGTCACAAGTAATATATAATGAAAATTATTTTCCAGTTTAGTGAACATTCTGCAGACAATCTAAACCCTCTGTCATCACAAGAAATTGGTAAGTGACTTAAAGTTTGCTACATTTAAAACCATGTTAATTTTCCTTCCTAGTACAGTATTTATCTTCTATAACTGATTTTCTAAGGTACTCAGTTTATTCTTTAAAAACTACTGTTACTTCCGTACTAACTAATCATTTCTATTTTTAACAATTTAGCTGCTTCTGTCACTACTATACCAAAACGTGCTTTCTCTGAGATTACTAATGACTTCCCAGTTACCAAATATTATGATTTTCTTGTATTTATTGTTATATTTAGTCTTCTTTGCATCATTTGACATGGTTGATTATTCCCAGTTTCTTTCCAGAATTGTGGATTTCCTCCTCTTTCTCTGGTATTTATTTATTTTTTTGCATCTTCTTTGTTCCTTTTCCCTTGTTTAGTTAATCCATTAAACATATGAATATTAATATGCATATATATTATATTTTCTATCAGGTACTGCTTTAGGCTCTGGTGATAGAATAATGGATAAGAATGCAAAGTTCTCATAGTATTTACATTCTTGTGGAAGAAACTGAAAATAGACAAATAAATCAATGTATAATAACTCAGTGCACTAGTTATGGATTTGAAATGGCAGGCTCATGTTACAATTTTTAATCAAATACTACAGTTTATTTATAGAAAACTATAGGATAGACGATAACAGGAAGTACAGCATCTTTGTCTCATTAAGGGTCCCACCATATACCTAAATAATAAGCTTTTTTTTTTGCTACCTAACCCACATAGAACATGTCATGTTCCTATGGATAAGAGGCATGGTGCATGTAAGTCTCCTTGACACACAAGAGTTGTTGCCTCAGTTTCCTATCAGTCTTTTATATGATTCTAGTTATGAGGTCCAAAGTCTATTCACTGACTCACAGCTCCTCTAATTCAGGGGCAATCTCACACAGCAGATGAGACACATCATTGTACATTTATCTTAATTATACATTTTCTAAGAAAACAGTGCTGTGAGAAGTCAGACTGCAGTGTCCTTCCCGATGGACCTAAATCAGCCCAGGCCTCATGTTAATTATTTACTTACTATTGATAATAAATAGTATTATGAGGAAAAGTAAAGCAGAGTAGGGGCAGTAGGAAGTACTTGAAGATGGGGAAGGTGGTTGCTGTGTTATAAGGAAGTCAGGAAGGCATCAGTAGGAGAAAGCATTTGAGCAGAGACCTGAAAAGAGACACAGGTACCAAAAAAAAACCAAAAAGTGTTCCAGGCAAAGGAACATACTCAGTGTGTTCATTGAACAGGAGGTAAATGGGTATTGTTGGAATGGAATAAGGAAGGATAAACTGGTGGGAGATTAAATCAGAGATGTTGAAGAGGAGCAAATAATGTGGGACCTGTAGACTATTAAGGATTTGGGGGTTTTCCCCTGAGTAAGATGGAAGGCCATTGGAAGGTTTTGAGCAAAAGACTGAAATGATCTGACAGGTTTTTAAAGAATTCCTCTGGCTGCTCTGTGGAGAACAGGCTGTAATGGAAACAAGGGGGACAAGCAGGAACTAGGTTAGGAGGCTATTAAAATGGTACAAGTGAGAATTAATGGCAATGGAAGCAATGAGAAAATGTCTGATTATGTTTATACTTTTATGAAGATAGAGATGGGAAGATTTGCTTTGTGGACTGGCTACAAAGACTAAGAGAAAGAAAGAATTATACCAAGGTTGTAACATGAATAACTCTGCCGTTTATTAAAATACGAGAGGACTGTGGAAGAGGTTAATTTGAAGTTGGAAGGAGTTGGGGTTTTAATTTTGGAAGAGTTATAATTGGAAAGCCTATTTGTTAGATAATATAAGTGAAAGTAAAGTAGAAAATTATATGTAAATCTAGAATTCAGTAGGATGGAGACATAGATTTTAGAAGTTTTATAAATGATATTTAATGCTATGAAACCAGAATGAATCTACCAATTGTAGGCATTCATTACATTTTAAACATAAAATTGTAAATTTAGATTTTAAATCTATTTACATTTTCTTCTTTGACGCTTTCATTCATTTGACACACGTTCATTTTGTTGCTTTCAAATATAATACATACAAGTGATGACCAAATTTACATCTTTCTACACTGACTTCTAAATTCTAGGACCTTATTTCTAATTATATTATTGAAATATCTGTATATCTGAAACATTAAGACATTAACAACTGAGAATATCTGATATCAAACTCATTTTCCGTTGAGGTCCCTAATGGTATCTTCATTGTTCTAGTTGCTAAGATTGAAAACATAGAAGTAATTTTAACTTCTGTGACTTGTGACTGTGTTCAGCTAGTTACTATCAGTTCTCTCTCTAAAATATTTCTTTTTCTTTTATGTTTTCATCGAAAGCACTATATTTCAAAGTCTTATTACCATTCACTTGGGCTATTGTGGTAACATTCTAAGTCTTTCCATCCTCTCAGCTTACCTATACTATGGATGGATTAATCTCCCTAATGCATTACATTGGCCATATCACTTTTCTAATCCCCAGATACCTTCAGTGACTCCCCATTGACTGTAAATTATGCTCCTACTTTTCTAACCTTTATTATTTTCTAATAATACATTTAAAAAAATTGATGCATATATAATAGGTACGTGGGGTATAGGTGATACTTTGACACCTGCGTACAGTATATAATAATCAAATCAGGGTAACTGGGACATCTTTCATCTCAGATGTTCATCATTTATTTGTGTTGGAAACATTGTAAAGCTCTTCTAGCTATTTTGAAATATGTGATACTATAAATTCTTATAAAGTATAGTTGACCTATTGTGCTATTGAACATTAGAACTTATTCCTTCTAACTGTACTTTTGTACCCATGAACCAACCTCTCTTCATCTCCCAACATAACTTTTCAGCCTTTTCTCTTATAACTTCTGCTTTGGCCACTGAAGAACTCAGTATCTCAAACATGCCTGCACTTTCTTACCTGCTTTTTTTCTTCATGCACTCCCTAATGTCTGTCACTTTATATCTTTCAAGACCAAATTCTCTTCCATAAACCCTTTTATTTATTCACTCAACCATCTATTCAAGAAAGATTTCTCCCTCACTTTTCGGAATGTCTCGTCTTTTTCATGCTTTATTTTACATCCTACCTTCTATCAGTTATTTATGAAAATATACAAACTCTCCTCTAAGTCACAGGTTTTTTCAGGGCTGTTTTATTCACCATTGAATTCCCTATGGCACCTACAATGCTGTCTTTCATGGTAATCTATTATTTTATTAATGATGAGCATAGAAATTTTATGAAGACCTCATATGAACTTCTCCTGAAATTAAAAACAAAATCAAATTAATTTATTCAAAGTGAGATTGAAGATTTTAGTTCTTTCCGGATCTGTGTCTACATTATACCTTTTTCCTTTACATCTTATGGGTATATACTAAAAAATACACAGGTGGAAAAATGAAGTGCAAAAGGGAGAGAGAGAGAAGGAACATGAATATCTGGTAATCAGTCTGTCAGCCCATCCATCCGTCTGTCTGGCCACCCCATTAGTCCTTATAATTCAAATCATGTTTCTGCTTGAAAATCTATAATGGCTTCCTGTCACCTATTAAATGAAGTTCAGTTTTTATTATATAATGGGACATTTCATAATGTTTCTAATGGGAATGTTTCATAATTCCCATTTAATACATTTTTATTAATTTTTGGTACTCCTGACAAACTGAATTGATTTCTTTTATACTGGCCTAATACTTTTTTTTTTTTGTAGAGACAGAGTCTCACTTTATCGCCCTGGGTAGAGTGCCGTGGCGTCACACTGCTCACAGCAACCTCCAGCTCTTGGGCTTAAGCAGTCCTCTTGCCTCAGCCTCCCTAGTTGCTGGGACTACAGGCGCCCGCCACAGCGCCTGACTATTTTTTGTTTTGCAGTTTGGCTGAGGCCGGGCTTGAACCCACCACCTTCGGTATATGGGGCCGGCGCCCTACTCACTGAGCCACAGGAGCCGCCCTGGCCTAATACTTTTATCCCGGCTTATTTTTGTGCCTCTCTGCTATTCTTTTCATTTGAGGTGTTTTATCCCACTTTCAACCTTACATACTAGTTCTTTGTATACTTGAGTTCAAATTACTTAAAAATAGAGTTTATGTTTGAATCTGTTTTTGCCTTACTAATATCCAGTACAGTGCCTTGTATTTATGAGGAATACTGTTAAGTCTATAAATAGATGGATGATTCACTGTTACTCTATTTATTATGGGAAATATGCTGTAATTCAGTAGGTTATATAAATTTTATATACCAAAAGTAATATATTATTAATATTTATCTTCCTTAGGAAACTTATTTGAGAAACCAGAAGGAGAAGATACATTTACATTTTCGTTTCCATCAGTCACTTCAACTCATACATTTGGAGCTGGAAAAGATGATTTTAGTTTTCCATTTTCATTTGAACAGGATGAAAATTTGATACCTTCATCTGTAAAAGGGTTTTCATCTTCCTCACAAAATACAACCCCATTTACTTTTTTTTGAACTAGTTTTTAATTTCTTGAATTATTTTATTGCTCTATAATCTTTGAGGGCATAAATTTTTATTATTACTTTAAACATGAAGATCATCTACTTTCTTGTTGATTAAACAATGAAGGATTACCATGGTTATATTATTGGATTATGTTTACTGTCATACTGAATATTTAGTTTTTATTTGTGACATTAGCTAATTCTTATTTATTTTGGTTTTGATTTTGCAATCCATGTTCAGGTAGAATTTTTATTAATCTCAATAGAATTTGATGTTTTTTTCATAAATCTTTATTTTAAATAGTAAGCCTGCTTTTCCCTGGAACTTAAGTTTCATTCTAGTAGTATTGTAGGTGCGTTGATAAGAACAAAACTGCTAGACCATCAGATTTTTAATGGTAACTGCAGAATTAGTGCTGAGATGTACTTTAGCTACTAAAAAATTCTTTCAGAATTACTGGGATTGACTTATGCTATAAAGTGTAAATCCCAGTAAAGTTACAGTATATAGAGTAACACCCTAATAATTGCAAAGACTTTGTGTTATTAATAGTGAATAAAGTCTGTGTTATTTTCTTCTAATACAACAAATGGTAAAATTCTAAATTTACTAGTTATACATACATCTTAAATGTAAGAAAATTAAGTGAGAAAGGGTAGAGTAATTTTTAAAAATTGGATTGGTATAATAGTAGTGATCCTGTTAATGTATTTTTTAAAACTATTTTTTGAAGAACATTTGAAATTTTTTCTGTCTGATAAAAATAATTTCATCTTTATATTTTATATTCAGCATTTCTCAAATATAACTTAAATTAGGATATTTAAAATTTGATAAAATTATATAAGCATATTGATCAATATCTTTGTATGATATGTTTTAGTTTTATTTGTATTGTGTTATCAAGTAATAAAGAATTTGACTTCATGTTTTGAAGTGTGACTGCTGACAGATTATGCTCACCCATTCTTTTTCCCTTTCTGCTCCACACCTGGATAAGTTTATAAGAAAGCCTGGTTGCTCTTCCTTTGCTGTCAGCAGGAAGTTCAAACCATGTTTGGGAAACGTCACTCCAATCCCACTCTCCACTGTAAAGACCCAAAGCCAATCTCCTGTCTCTACTTCCTCAAGCTATTTTCAGATTAGCCTAGGAGGCTTGCTCTGCTTACCCTTGAAAAGCCTCACTATGTGAGTAGAAAAACCTTTTTCAGGGCAGTGCCTATTGCTCAGTGGGTAGGGCACCGGCCCCATAAACCAAGTATGGTAGGTTCATACCTCAACCTGGCCAGCTAAAACAGCAGTGGTAATTGCAACAAAAAAAAGTCGGGTGTTGTGGTGGTTGCCTGTAGTCCCAGCTACTTGGGAGGCTGAGGCAGGAGAATTGCTTAAGCCCAGGAGATGGTGGTTGCTGTGAACTGTGATGCCACAATAATCTACCCAGGCGACAGCTTGAGGCTCTGTCTCAAAAAAAAAAAAAAAAAGAATAGAGAACCAAGAAATGAACCCAGCTATTTCCCATCATTTGATCTTTGATAAGTAGAGGGAAAGACTCACTATTTAACAAATGATGCTGGGTGAACTGGCTGGCAACCTATAGAAGACTGAAACTGGACCCCCGCCTTTCACCATTAACAAAAATTGATTCTCACTGGATAAAAGAACTAAAGTTAAGACATGAAACTATAAGAATACTAGAAGAGAGTGCAGAGAAAACACTTGAAGAAATCAGCCTAGGAAAATATATTTTATGAGGAGGACCCCCTGGCACATTGAAGCAACACCAAAAATACGTTACTAGGATCTGATCAAGCTAAAAAGCTTTTGCACAGCCAAGAGCACAGTAAGTAAAGCAAACAGACAATCTTCAGAATGGGAGATTTTTGCAGGTTATGCTTCTAACAAAGGTCTGATAACTAGAATCCACAGAGAATTCAAAACTAGTAAGAATAAATAATGCCATTTCTATGTGGGCAAGAGACTTGAACAGAAACTTCTCAGAAGAAGACAGGTGTGTGTCCTACAAACACATGAAAAAAATGCTCATTATCTTTAAACATGAGAGAAATGCAAACCAAAACCATTTTGAGATATCATCTAACTCCAGTAAGATTAGCACACATAACAAAATCCCAAAACAACACATGTTGGCGTGGGTGCAGACAGAGGGGAAATTTGGTGGAAATGCAAGCTAATACAACCTTTTTGGAAAGAAGGTTGAAGAATACTCAAGGAATTAAAAGCAAACTTGCCATTCAATCCTGCATTTTCTTTACTAGGTTTATATCCAGGTGGTAAAAAATCATTTTACAAAAAAGACATTTGCACCAGAATGTTTATTGCGGCCCAATTCATAATTGCCAAGATGTGGAAACAGCCCAAGTGCCCATCGACCCATGAATGGATTAACAAATTGTGTTATATGTACAACATGGAATCCTATTCAGTCATAAAAAAAGATGGAAACTTTTATGTCCACATCTTTGACACATCTTTTATGTTTACCTGGATGGAGCTGGAACATACTCTTCTTAGCAAAGTATCTCAGGAATGGGGGGGAAAGTATCCAATGTACTCAATACTACTATGAAATCAATATTTAATCACCTACACAATCACATGAATGGTAAAACATAACTAAAGTCCAGAAACTAGAAGGGAAGAAGAGATAAAAGAGAGTGGAGGGGAGGCGGGGCATACTTGGGGGGCCCAGCTATTTTTAGAGATGAGATCTCGCTCTTGCTCAGGCTGGTCTCGAACCTGTGAGCTCAGGCAATCCACCCACCTCGGCCTCCCAGGGTGCTAGGATTCCAGGCATGAGCCACTGCACCCTGCCAGCTTCCTCATTTTAAAAGTGAGGTTGGTACCCTTTCATAGAGGATTGTTATATGAAATTATTTGATACATGTAAACTTTTGACACATTAGCTACTGGTCAGCGTTTGATGAATGATCAAATTCGTTTTAGAAATAGAAGACAGCAATGTTCATGCAAAATCTAATAAGATGATCAGATTTTTTTTTATTAAATCATAGCTGTGTACATTAGTGCAATCAAGGGGTACTATAGGATGATCAGATTTTTTTTATTAAATCATAGTTGTGTACATTAGTGCAATCAATGTACTGGTTTCATATACAGTCTGAAATGTTTTCATCAAACTGTTATAACATACCCTTTATGGCATTTTCTTAGTTATTGTATGAAGACATTTATATTCTGCATTTAGTAAGCTTTGCCTGTACCCTTCTAAGATGCACCATAGGTGTGGCCCCACCCATTATCTTCCCTCAACCATAACCTCTCCCTTCCCTTACTCTTGTGCTATAGTTGGGTTATAGCCTTCATATGAGACCTTTAAATTAGCTTCATAGAAGGGCTGAGTACATTTGATACTTTTTCTTCCATTCTTGAGATACTTTGCTAAGAAGATTATGTTCCAGCTCCATCCATAAAAACACAAAAGAGGTAAAGTCTCCATCTTTCTTGAAGGCTGCATAATATTCCATGGTATACATGTACTACAATTTATTAATCCATTCGTGGGTAGATGGGCACTTGGGCTTCTTCCATGACTTAGCAATTATGAATTAGACTGCAATAGACATTCTGGTACAGATGTCTTTGTTGTAGTGTGATTTTTGGTCTTCTGGGTATATATCTAATAAAGGAATTATAGGATGGAATGGAAGGTCTATTTTTAGATCTCTAAGTACTCTCCAAACATCCTTCCAAAAGGAACGTATTAGTGTGTATTCCCACCAGCAGTGTAGAAGTGTTCCCTTTTCTCCACATCCACACCCACATCTCTGATTTTGGGATTTTGTCATGTGGGCTAATCTTACTGGAGTAAGGTGATATCTCAAAGTAGTTTTGATTTGCATTTCTCTGATGATTAAGGATGGTGAGCATTTTTTCATGTGTCTGTAGGCTGTGCGCCTATCTTCTTTGGAGAAGTTTCTCTTCAAGTCCTTTGCCCACCCTGAGATGGGATCACTTGTTCTTTTCTTGCTAATACGTTTGAGTTCTCTGTGTATTCTAGTTATTAAACCTTTGTTGGAGGCATAACTTGCAAATATTTTCTCCCATTCTGAGGGCTGTCTGCTTGCTATACTTACTATGTTCTTAGCTGTACTGAAGCTATTTAGTTTGATCAGGTCCCAGTATTGTGTTTTTAATCCTGCTCCAATTGCCTGGGGAGTCCTCCTCATAAAATATTCACCCAGGCAAATTCCTTCAAGAGTTTCCCCTGCACTTTCTTCTAATAATTTTATAGTTTCATGTCTTAAGTTTAAATCTTTGATCCAGTGAGAGTCTACCTTAGTTAATGGTGAGAGGTGGGGGTCCAGTTTTAGTCTTCTACAGGTCACCAGCCAGGTCACCCAGCACCATTTATTAAATAGGGAGTCTTTTCCCCACTGAATGTTTTTAATTGGCTTGTCAAAGATCAAGTAATGGTAAGTAGCTGGATTCATCTCTTGGTTCTTTATTCTGTTCCAAACATCTATGTCTCTGTTTTTGTGCCAATACCATGCTGTTTTGATCACTATTGATTTATAGCAGAGTCTCAGGTCTGGTAGCATGATCCTCCTGCTTTGTTTTTATTACTGAGTAATGTCTTGGCTATTCAAGGTTTTCTTCTGATTCCATATAAAACGAAGTATTATTTTTTTGAGATCTTTAAAATATGACAATGGAGCTTTGATAGGAATTGCATTAAAGTTATATATTGCTTTGGGTAGTATAGACACTTTAACAATGTTGATTCTTCCCAGCCATGAGCATAGTATATTTTTCCATTTATTAACATTTTCAGCTATTTCTTTTCTTAAAGTTTCATAGTTCTCTTTATAGAGATCTTTCACATCCTTTGTTAGATAAACTCCCAAATATTTCATCTTTTTTGGTACTACTATGAAAGGAATAGAGTCCTTGACTGTTTTTTCAGTTTGGCTATTGTTGGTATATATAAAGGCTACAGTTTTATGGGTATTGATTTTGTAGCCTGAGACATTGCTGTACTCCTTGATTACTTCTGAAAGTTTTGTAGTAGAATCCCTGGTGTTTTCCAGATATACAATCATATCATCTGCGAAGAGTGAAAGTTTGATCTCTTCTGACCCAATGTGGATACCCTTGATTGCCTTTTCTTCCCTAATTGCAATGGCTAAAACTTCCATTACGATGTTGAAGAGCAATGGAGATAATGGGCAACCTTGCCTGGTTCCTGAGCTCAGTGAAAATGGTTTCAATTTAACTATTCAATATGATATTGGCTGTGGTTTTGCTGTAGATGGCCTCTATCAGTTTAGGAAATGTCCCTTCTATACCAATTTTTTTTAAGTGTTCTGATCATGAAGGGATGCTGGATATTGTCAAAAGCTTTTTCTGCATCAATTGAGAGAATCATATGGTCTTTATTTTTTAATTTGTTAATGTGCTGGATTACATTTATAGACTTATGTATATTGAACCAACCTTGAGATCCTGGGATAAAGCCCAGTTGGTCATGGTGTATAATTTGTTTGATGTGTTGTTAGATTCTGTTGGTTAGTATCTTGTTAAATATTTTTGCATCAATATTCATTAGTGATATTGGTCTGTAGTTTTCTTTTCTTGTTGGGTCTCTCCCTGGTTTAGGGATCAAGGTGATATTTGCTTCATAGAATGTGTTGAGTAGTATTCCTTATTTTTCTATATTTTGGAAGAGGTTTAGTAATATAGGTACTAGTTCTTCCTTAAAAGTTTGGTAGAATTCTGATGTGAAGTCATCTGGTCCTGGGCTTTTCTTTTTAGGGAGATTTTGTATAGTTGATACTGTTTCAGAACTTGATATAGGCCTGTTCAACATTTCCACTACATTCTGGCTAAGTCTTGGTAGGTGGTGTGCTTCCAAGTATTGGTCGATTTCCTTCAGATATTCATATTTCTGAGAGTAAAGTTTCTTGCAATATTCATTAAGGATGTTTTGAATTTCTGAGGGGTCTGCTGTTATTTCATCTTTACCATTTCTGATTGATGAAATTAGAGATTTTACTCTTTTTTTCCTTTTTAGGTTAGCCAAAGGTTTATCTACTTTATTGACCTTTTTAAAAAACCAACTTTTTGATTTATTGATCTGTTGTATAATTCTTTTGTTTTCAATTTCATTTAATTCTGCTCTAATTTTGGTTATTTCTTTTCTTCTGCTGGATTTGGGGTTGGAATGTTCTTCCTTCTCCAGTTGTTTAAATGTCCCATTAAGTTGTTAACTTCCTCTCTTTCCATTTTCTTGAAGAAGGCTTGCAGTGCTATAAATTTCCCTCTTAGGACTCAGAGGTTCAGTAACTACAGTATCTCAGAGGTTCTGATAATTCATGTCTTCATTGTCATTTTGTTCCAAAAATTTGGTAATTTCCTTCTTAATCTTGTCTATGACCCAGCTATCCTTCAGCATAAGGTTATTTAGCTTCCATGTTTTTGTATGAGTATACAGATTCCTGTTGTTATTGAGTTCAACTTTTATTCCATGATAGTCAGAGAAGATGCAGGGAATAATTTCTATTCTTTTAAATTTGCTGAGATTAGAATTGTGACCTAAGATGTGACCGATTTTGGAGTATGTTACATAGGGTACTGAGAAGAACGTGTATTCAATTTTATTAGGATGAAATGTTCTGTAGATGTCTGTTAAATCCAGATGTTGAATGGTTAAGTTTAAATCTAAAATTTCTTTACTTAGCTTCTTTTTGGAGGATCTATCCAACACTGCTAAAGGAGTATTAAAATCT
>CAUYON010083850.1:0-59858 GCA_963573935.1 Arctocebus calabarensis | reverse complement strand
AAATCAGGGCAGAATTAAATGAAATTGAAAACAAAAGAATTATACAACAGATCAATTAATCAAAAAGTTGGTTCTTTGAAAAGGTCAATAAAATAGATAAACCTTTGGCTAACCTACTCAGGAAAAAAAAGAACAAAATCTCTATTTTCATCAATCAGAAACGGTAAAGACGAAATAACAACAGACCCCATAGAAATTCCAAAAATCCTTAATGAATATTACAAGAAACTTTACTCTCAGAAATATGAAAATCTGAAGGAAACTGACCAATACTTGGATGCACGCTACCTTCCTAAAATTATCCAGAATGAAGTGGAAATATTGAACAGGCAAAATCAAGTTCTGAAATAGCATCAACTATACAAAATCTCCCTTAAAAGAAAAGCCCGGGACCAGATGGTTTCATGTCAGAATTCTACGAAACCTTTAAAGAGGAACTAGTACCTAGATTACTCAACCTTTTCCAAAATATAGAAAAAGATGGAATACTATCCAACAAATTCTATGAAGCAAATATCACCTTGATCCATAAATCAGGAAAAGACCCAACAAGAAAAGAAAACTACAGACCAATATCACTAATGAATATTAATGCAAAAATATTCAATAAGATCATAACAAACAGAATCCAGCAACACATCAAAAAACTTATAGACCACGACCAAGTGGGCTTTATCCCAGGATCTCAAGGCTGGTTCAATATATGTAAATCCATAAATGTAATTCAGCACATAAACAAATTAAAAAATAAAGACCATATGATTCTCTCAATTAATGCAGAAAAAGCTTTTGACAATATCCAGCATCCCTTCATGATCAGAACACTTAAGAAAATTGCAATAGAAGGGACATTTCTTAAACTCATAGAGGCCATCTACAGAAAACCCACAGCCAATATTGTATTGAATGAAGTTAAATTGAAATCATTTCCACTTAGATCAGGAACCAGGCAAGGTTGCCCATTGTCTCCATTGCTCTTGAACATTGTAATGGAAGTTTTAGCCATTGCAATTAGAGAAAAAAAGGCGATCAAGGGTATCCACATAGGATCAGAAGAGATTAAACTTTCAGTCTTTGGAGATGATATGATTGTATATCTGGAAAACACCAGGGATTCTACTACAAAACTTGTAGATGTGATCAAGGACTACAGCAGTGTCTCAGGCTTCAAAATCAACACCCATAAACCTGTAGCCTTTATATATACCAATAATAGTCAGTCCGAAAAAAGTCAAGGACTCTATCCCTTTCACAGTAGTACCAAAGAAGATGAAATATTTCGGAGTTTATCTCACAAAGGATGTGAAAGATCTTTATAAAGAGAACTATGAAAATCTAAGAAAAGAAATAGCTGAACATGTCAACAAATGGAAAAACATACCACACTCATGGCTGGGAAGAATCAACATTGTTAAAATGTCCATACTACCCAAAGAAATATACTATTTTAATGCAATTCCTATTAAAGCTCCATTGTCATATTTTAAAGACCAAAAAAATAATATTTCGTTTTATATGGAATCAGAAAAAACCTCGAATAGCCAAGACATGACTCAGAAATAAAAACAGAGCAGGAGGAATCACGCTACCAGACCTGAGACTATAGTATAAATTGATAGTGATGAAAACAACATGGTACTGGCATAAAAAAGAGAGATAGATGTGTGGAACAGAATACAGAACCAAGAGATGAACCCAGCTACTTACCGCTTTTTGACCTTTGACAAGCCAATTAAAAACATTCAGTGGGGAAAAGATTCCCTATTTAACAAATGGTGCTGGGTGAACTGGCTGGCGACCTGCAGAAGACTAAAAGTGGACCCACATCTTTCACCATTAACTAAGATAGACTCTCAGTGGATCAAAGATTTAAACTTAAGACATGAAACTATAAAAATTCTAGAAGAAAGTGGAGGGAAAACTCTTGAAGGAATCGGCCTGGGTGAATTTTTTATGAGGACTCCCCAGGCAATTGAAGCAGTATCAAAAATATAGTACTGGGACCTGATCAAACCAAAAAGCTTTTGCACTGCTAAGAACACAGTAAGTGTAGCAGGCAGACAGCCCTCAGATTGGGAGAAAATATTTGCAGGTAATGCCTCCGACAAAGGTTTAATAACCAGAATCCACAGAGAACTCAAACATATTAGCAACAAAAGAACAAGTGATCCCGTCTCAGGGTGGGCAAAGGACTTGAAGAGAAACTTCTCTAAAGAAGACAGGCACACGGCCTACAAGCACATGAAAAAGTGCTCATTATCCTTAATCATCAGAGAAATGCAAATCAAAACTACCTTGAGATATCATCTAACTCCAGTAAGATTAGCCCATATCACAAAATCCCAAAACCAGAAATGCTGGCGTGGATGCAGAGAAAAGAGAACACTTCTACAATGCTGGTGGGAATGCAAACTAATATATTCCTTTTGGAAGGATGTTTGGAGAATACTTAGAGATCTAAACATAGATCTGCCATTTGATCCCATAATTCCTTTACTAGGTATATATCCAGAAGACCAAAAATCACATCACAATAAAGATATCTGTACCAGAATGTTTACTGCAGCCCAATTCATAATCGCTAAGTCATGGAAGAAGCCCAGGTACCCATTGACCCACGAATGGATCAATAAATTGTGGTACATGTATACCATGGAATACTATGCAGCCTTAAAGAAAGTTGGAGACTTTACCTCTTTCATGTTACATGAATGGAGCTGGAACATATTCTTCTCAGCAAAGTATCTCAAGAATGGAAGAAAAAGTATCTAATGTACTCAGCCCTACTATGAAGCTAATCTATAGCTTTCATATGAAGGCTAAAACCCAGTTACAGCACAAGAAATGGGGAAAGGGGCAGGGAGAGGAGGGGAGGGTGGAAGGTGGGAGGAGGGAGGGTGATTGGTGGGATCACACTTACAGTGCATTTTAGAAGGGTACAAGTGAAAATTACTACATGCAGAATATAAATGTCTCCATATAGTGATTAAAAGGCCTTGAAGGCTATGTTAAATAGTTCAATGAAAATATTTCAGATTGTATATGAAGTCAGCACATTGTGCCTCATGATTGCACCAATGTACACAATTATGATTTAATTAAAAAAAAAAAGAAAAAGGAAGTCAGTTAAATTTGTTAAGAAACTGTGAAAGGCTTAGTGTAGATTAGCTTGAGAGTACAGAACCATTAAGATTAATACATGATAACTCTGCACCCCTTAGGGGACTTCGTCACAGACTTTATTGTTTGCAAGACATTGGGAGTAGGGCAGAAGACCAGAGAAGGCCTCCTCTCTTGGTAGACACCTAGAAGGAATGTACAATAGCCACTGCAGGAAAAGAACAAAGCCCTGCCCTGGTGCTTCTACCCTTTCTCCACTGCAAAACAAAGGCTGTATCCCATTGAGGAAAGAAAGGCTAACAAACCCTACTGACTTCAGGGCAGAGGGGATGACTCAGTATAGCTGGGGGGAAGAAAATAGAAAACAAAGCAACAAATTCTGCATCTATGGAGGAGAAACAGAACAAGGAATTGGGTCCAGATCATCAGAGATCCCTTACGGCTGAGGGATGAAAAGGATCACTGAGAAGGGAAAATATGAACACCTTAACTCCTCAAAACCAAGCGAGCAAGCATGAAGAACCAATGTCAGCATTACTGGTGGAGGAGAGGTACTAGAAGATGAAACACAAAGGGAAGACCTAAAATGAGGATATCCACTTTTACCAGTCCTATTCAAATTGGAGGCCATGCACTAAAGCAAGAAAAAGATGTAAAAGGCTCACAGAATAGAAAGAAGAAAACAGCACTATTCATATATGATAAGATCATCTACAAAGAATACCTGCCTCCCACACACTGAATCTACAAAAAGCTAGTAGTATTAGTATGTAAGTTTAGTAAGATCATAGAATACAAGGTCACTACACACAAAATAACTATCCTAATGCTATATGTTAGTGTTGGAAATTGAAAATTAAAACATATTTTTTAAAACAATGCATAATCTACAATAGCATATAAAAATCATAAAATACTTTACTGCAAGATCTGAATGCCAAAAACTACAAAATAATTAAAGTAATCAAGGAAGACTTAAACAAATAGAGAGATATACTATGTTCACAGACTGAAGGAACTCAAGATTATTAAGATGTCAAATTTACCAAACTGATGGATTCAATGCAATGCCAATTAAAGTTCTAGCAGAATTAGATTTTTAAAAATTTTTTTTGTAGAAACTGACAAGCTGATTCCAAAATTTATATAGAAAAGCATAGAAATTAGGAAAGCTGAGATAATTTCAAAAAAGAAAAAAAAAGTTGAAGGATTCACACCACCTATTTTTAAAACTTACTATCAAGTTACAGTAATTACAACAAAGCATTGTTGGTGAAATAACAGACACATACATCAGTGTACCAAAGTAGAGATATAGAAGACCTAATATGCGTGTTGTCATTAGTTTTGTCAAAGGTGCAAAAGCAATTTAATGGTGAAACAGGAGCTTTGTCAACGAATGATGCTGAGAAGTGGATAGCTGTTGTTTTAGTTTTCTGTGACTGCTCTAGCAAATTATCTGGGTAGCTTACCACAACAGAAATTTATTCCATCCCAGTTCTGGAGACCAGAGTCCAAAAGCAAGCTGTTGGCAGAGCCATATTGTCTCTGAAGGTTCTTGGGGAAAAGCTATTTTCTTGACTCTTTCAGCTTCTGGTGGCTTCTGGCATTCACAGGCTTGTAGGCACATCACTCCAATCTCTGCTGTTGTGGTCACATTGGGTCCTCTTCTTCTATATGTCTCAAAAATCCCTGTGCCTCTCTTACATGAGGGTTCATATGATTGCATTTTGGGACCACTTTGCAAACAGAGGATAAACTCCCTTTCTCAAGATACTTACTTTGCTATATGAAGCAATATACACAGCTCTTTGGGGATTGGCACATGAACTTATCTTCCTTGGGGCCACCACACAGCCCCTACAGCTACATACTGAAAAGGAAAACAAAACTCCCAACTCCAGGCTCTAAATTGTATCACGTACAAAAACTTATTAGAAATGCATCATATGTCTAAGTATAAAATCTTATGTATGCAAAAACTTCTACATGCAAACACAGAAGAAAATCTTGGTGAATTTTGTTTAGGTATAGATTTCCTAGATATACTGTAAAACGCATAATCCATAAAAGAAAAATTTGATAAAATTAGACTTTGCTAAAATTAAGAAACTTTGCTCTTTAAAAGAGAATGAAAAGGTAGCTATAGACTGGGAGAAAATATTTGTAAATCACATATATGATAAAAGATTTGTACCCAGAATATAAAAATAACCTTTAAAACTCAGTAACAAGAAAAATAACACAACTTTAAAAATAGTAAAATGATTTGAATAGATAGATACTTTACTTAAGAAGATACAGATGACAATTACATACATAAAAAGATACCTAGCATCATTGGTTATTTGGGAAATGTTAATTATACCCACAATAAGATAACAGTATATACCTATTAGAATTCTTCAAATTAAAAAAACAATTAGTATATCTATGTTGGAAAATAGTTTGGCAGTTTTTCATTAAGGCTTCACATAATCCCATTCCTGTTTGTGACAGCTAGATGAAAACTTATATTCACAGAAAGAAAGTGTATGCAAATACTCAAATTGGCTTCATTTGGCTATTGCAAAAAACTGGAAACAACCTAGATGTCCTTTAACTGGTGAATAGATAAACAAAGATCACAGGCAGTCCCTGAGTTATGAACAGCCAACTCACATACAACTTACACTTACCAACGGAGGCCATTACATAATATATATATATATATATATATCCCTACAATGGAATACTACTCAGCAATAAAAAGGAATGAACTCCAGATACAGTCTACAATATGGATGCATCTCAAATGTATTATGCAAAGTGAAAGAAACCAGACACAAAAAGCTTCAAATCATATGATTCCATTTATATAACATTTAGGAAAGGCACAAATATAGTGACAGAAAATAGATCAGTGATTTCCAGAGGCTGGTAATAGAAAAAGGCTTTGATTACAAAGGGGATGAATGAATTTCTTAGGGTGATAGAACTGTTTCATATCTTGGTTATGATGGTGGTGTCAGAACTCTATACTACAAAAAGTGAACTTTGATGTATGTAAATTATGCCTCTGTAAAGGCGTCCTCCATGCATATCCATCCTCTTCACTCTGCTCAAATTCTGATGTCCCATGGCAGGCCATTCCTTTGTGAGATACCTCCTTACCCTTAAATTTATTTTTTGAATGGATAAGTGCTAATGACTACTGGATAATAAGATTTATAGAAGCTTAGTGTTGACCAAATTTTGACTCAATTTTTAAGGAAAGAAGAAAAATGGATCCTGAAAGCTCAAATAAAACAGACATCTCATCATTGATATTCTGTGACACAGTAATTTTATTCCTTTTATTTATTTAATAGTTTATATTAAATTGTCTCATGCTAAAAAGCTTTCTATGCTGATATGATAACTACAGATTTATTTATAATAATTAAAAATTGGCAGCATACAACAATAGGGGAATGTCAACATAATTTATAGTGCAGTCATGATAATTTTAATTGTATGTAAAAACATTAAGAGATAATGTACTTAAAATAGCCAGTATAAAAATCAGCACATGAAATTGAATATATAATATGAGCTCAACTATGTAACTATATATATATTATGTGAAATAAACTAAAATATTTACAGTTCTTATCTCTGGGTGAGGTGATAATGGGTAATATTTTTCCTTCTGAATTGTATCTCTTACATTTCCTACATTTATTTAATGAGCATGTATTAGTTTTTAAATGGAAAAAACACATTTTAAGACATTAATTTCATATGCTGTAAGAAATACAAAGTTAAGAAGGACTAGATACTGTTTTTAATGAGCTAATACTGTAACTCATACCAATGGCCAAAGAATGAATCTCTTTTTATGGAAAAGTGATCACCTTAGAAATAAGCATAGAACTTCTGAAGCCATGAGGAAGGACACTGTCAAATCTGATTTATAGTAGTATCAGTATTAGTGCAGCAACAGCAGCAGGTAACATTTATTGAATACTAACTACATGCCCAGGATTGTTCATCTATCTCCTTATCTAATCCTCACAGTGGTTCTATGGGATTTTATTATTATCTTCCTTTTACAAATGAGGAAACTGAGGCATTGAAAGGTTACCTTACCTGAGATCAGACAACTAGCATGTAGAAAAGCAAAGATTTGAACACAGGCAACTGATTCCATAGACTCATCTTGACTAGGTGGTTTATAAGAGAATGAACTTTGATAATCAAAGGGGTAAAAGATTACAGAATAGTGATCTCACATTCTTCCAGTCTAGCAAAGACATGCACATACAGTTCTTTCATACAGGGTGGCGGGCAATAAATATCATAAAAGAGAGTTATGGCTTTAGAGTCTTTGAAAGGGGAAAGATGACTTCCATCTGACAGCAACACAGGGAATAATTTAGCAAAGACTGGCAGTAGGGAGACCATTAAGACAAGTTGTAGTTATCAAGGTAAGAGAAGAAGGGGGCCTGAATCAAAGTATTTCTCTCTCTTATAGGCCTAACTTTGTGGATTAAAAGTTTTCATGTGCGCTTCCCTTATAATCTCACTATTATGCCTTATTCTCCCATTGTAGGTTCACCCTGGATCATACCAATATTTGCAGGTGAGGAGAAGTTGAAGATTAAAAATCATTATGTACTTCTAGTACCTAAATCTCACAATCCCTCCACCTTAGCTACTTTCTCTCCTTTTTGCTGAAATTGCGATAAGGAGCAGAGGAAGGTTAAGAAACAGGACTTTCTGAGTTGGTGCAGCACAGATACTCAAGTTGGACTTTCAAACTCAGTGGCACAGAGTGAGGGTACTGACACCTCTGCTACAGAGAGTGCCTCATCTACAAACAAGTGCCTCAGCTACAAACAAGTGCCACCAGCTACTTTCCTGGTGTAAAGGAATGGGTGCATTCAGAGCACTCACTGTGTGGAAGAGTCACTCCTACTGGCAGGGGAAGAAAAGTTCCCCCATTTGGCTGAGACACAGTCTTTCATAATGGAGGCAGTCCTAGTTAAAGGAAAGAGAGGGAGAATTTACCTTTCAAAACTCAGACATGAGTGGGTCAGGGAAAACGATATCAGACAAACACAGTGTGAATATAGATGCCTGCGTGCTTTGGTTGACTGTGGTCTGCTTCAAGGGATGGATATCTGGTATTGTTACTTAGGAACTTCCAGGAATTAGAAAGATAATGAGCATCTTGAAGGCTTCTTGATTATGCTTTATTTACTTTGCATCTCATTTTGGACAGGACCCAGCACATAAGCATTCAATAAGTAATAGCACTAATGTGGTTACTATGTGTCAGACACTGTGCTAAGCATTTTTACAGTCATTTTAATTATCTTCAAAACAACTCTATGAGACAGAGTTTATAAATAAGACCACTTTACAGATAAAGAGAATGAAGCTAGAGAAGTAACTTGTTCCAAATCACTGAATGACTCTTTGGAAAAAGGAGAACTGATGTTATCGGGGAGATGAAAGGGAAAGGTTTTTCCAATTTATAGTCAATGTGTATTCAGAGGAAAAATTATGTACCTGCTTTTTGTCAGCTCTACACCTAATAAATGTATTTATGGATGAGCACAGTAAGTCACGTAAAGTGGCTATTTAGCATTTAACTCATCAGCAAGGTGAATTTGTCATGTTGCTTACTGTTGTAATCACTAGAGAGCTTTAATCCTAAGCATACAGTCATTTTACAGTTTAGTATTTATGCATATTCATGAATTCTTTGTTCCTGCCACAATTTCTAGTAACTCAACCTAGAATAGGAGGTCTAACCAATCAGGGTCCTAGAACATAGTGCACATATGTGCACACATGTGCATATGCATATGTATGCCTTTATGTATGTGTTCATAACAATTACTAATCACTTTAATTAACCAACTTAACTTGATTAGTGACTTCTGACACTGTTCTTCACCTGACTAAGTATTTGTTCTTTAAAATTTATCCATCATTGCTTGTTCTAGTTTTTACATTTGCTTAATCCTTCCTTTCTACTCTTATATGCCCTACCTTTTTTTTTTCTTAAGAGGAAGAAGGGAAAAAAAACTCCATAGAGAATGAAAATAAAAATCAATGTTTCAGTAACTTGATTGTACCTGCGATTGTTTGCATCGGGGGCCTTGCTTTCTGTTAGACAAGAGGCCCTGGTATTCAACAGTGATTATGCTGAAAAGACTGGTCTGGAATTCCTAAAACCAGACAGGAGAAGGCTGAAGGGAATACCGGCTGCAATTATAATGTGGCCAGTAAGTATGTGGACACTGACAATCAAGTTACTGATCTCATTTTCTAAAGCTTGGCTCAGACAGTGGCAGGAGGGAAAGAAGAGGTAGTAGGAGGAAGAGGGCAGGACTAAATGATCTTGAATGATTACTATCAGATCTGGGGCACAGATCAGTGGTTTGGACAGTAGAATCCAGCTACTAAAGCACCCTCCACACTCAAATTTGAAGCCTCTCTCTCTCTCTCTTTCAATGCAGCAATACTGCTTGAGTTCATACAACGACTGCTTGGCCAAGATTAGCAGTTGATGTTGTTGTCATACTAGTACTAAAAGATTCACAATTTTACCTTTCATTTTTCTCCTCCTAGTATTCTTCACTCTGTAAATATTTAGTTACTATTCTTTGTTTTCCTTCTCTTTCCTACTCCAGCCTAAGCTGAATAAAAGTGGGGAGGAAGGACTTAGTGTTGTCAGAGGGTCAGCCACAGGTTGTTTCTCTTTTCATTTGTTTCTGCTCTATTTTTTTCAATTAACACTCTCTAAATATGAAATAACAAGTCTGCTGCCTTAATCCATTGCCTAATTATAACTAATATTAAGGCACTTTCAGTTTGTTTCTTTTTATTTTCACAATCATTCTTTGGAATAGGTAGGGCAAAGATTATTGGTATCATAAGCAAACAGAAAAAACTAAGGGTTAGGTAGTTTAGGTGATTTGTGCTGGTGTAGTCATGGCTAAACACTGGTTCACTGACTGTGGAGTTACTGGAGGGAGACCTGACTCACAGTACAGTCTCACGTAAGTCACTTAACGCATTTGTGTCTAATCTCTAAAATGGGGATAAAAGTACCAACTTGCTCTCCAGAGATTAATTAGCCAAAAAAACAACTTTAAAGGGATTTGGACTTTCAAATGTTACATAAATGTTTTAATAAGCTTTTAATGGTAAGGCTCCATTAGGTACCCATAGGTGGAAATGAGGTGAATTTATCTGTTAGCATTTTTGTGTTCCAGGGCCTGAAGAGTACATAAACTGGATGGAGCTGGTTTAGGGAATATGCCCAGCTCTTTCTCAACTGCTCCTAGGTGCTGACCCTGCTACTTGCAAGTCCTATCTACGCTGGCCCTCCCCCACTTAAACCCAAGGGGATGGGGTGCTCGTTACCTAGCCAAAGCAGCTAGAGATCGCACACAGGAAGGAAAGCTGGCTCGTCATGCCCCCTGGGGGCAGCAGGGATGATCACAAGCAGGCTCCTATCGTTAGTCCTGCAAACCTTCCAGATGGGCACTCTGACCTCCAAGAAAACATCCCAAATAATTTCCAGGGGATTCAAAGCATGTACGGTGTGGTACTGACTATTAAAAAATGACCTACACTTACATCTAAGATCTCCAGGCTTTATTTTCTGACTCTTCATTGAAATTAATTTAACTTGCTTTAAAACAAGTTAAAGTATATTGTATTGAATAGGAAAATGGTGACAATTTAATATTATTTCAAAGAAAATGTCTGAAATCAATTTATTTTTTATGAGAAGAACTCTCTAAGGTACATGGAAGACAAACTGTGCATGACATACTATCACAGTACTAATCTAAAACATTGTACCCTGGGTAATGTTGTTTAGTTTTGTGACTCTAAGAAAGTTTTTTTAAAATTATTAAACAATTTTTTATTGATACATAATAGATGTACATAGTTTCAGGGTACATCTGATAATTTAATACATTCAGATAATTTGTAAAGATCAAATCAGTGTACTTGGAATATCCATCATCTTAAATATTTGTCTTTATTTGTGTACTAGAAACATTCAAATTATTCTCATTTAGTTGTTTTTAAACGTACAATAGATTATTGTAAACTAGATTATTTGTAAACTACAAATCTATTGACTACTAGGCCTTATTTCTTTTACCTAACCATATATTTGTATCCATTAATCAACTTCTCTTTCTCTCTTCTTCTCCCTGACCCGTAGTTAGTTCTTTCCTTCCTGTGTCTTACTTTTCTAAATCTGTAAAACAAAGACCATGGCTTCTGTCTAAAATATGCTTCAGATGAAAGCCACTTTAATCCAGGGCTGATGTTCTGCTGGAACATCTTGTTTCTACATTTGAAAAATAAGAATAAAATAATCTATATTAAATTACTAAATTTAAAAATGAACTACAAGTTTTAAATGATAAGCCATGGTTTTCTCATCACCTGGAATGCTACACTTCTTTCAGATAGCTGCTTGACTGATTATGCCATCTCCCTAAAGGCACTGCTCACATTTCACCCTAATGAGGCCTTCTGACAATCTTATTTAATACTGCCAAATAATACTTCCAAATCTTCAAATTCTCAAATCCCTTCCCCTTGTTCTACTTTTTTATTCTTTCCATTGTATCTATCATCTATCTACAATTAAAGAATTTATTATAATTATTCTATTATTCATCTATTTCCTTATTCCTCTATCCTAAATTGTAAATTCCATGAGATTAGGAATTTCAGTCTATTTGTTCATTGATGTGTCTCAAATGCCTGGAACATAGCAGAAGCTTAGCAAATATTTGTTGAGTAAATGAATTAGCCCCTAAGAATAATTTAACTTTTAAATTATCTGAAGGCAGAAGCTAACTTCTTTTGAAACAGTCATCATACTCAGATCAGGATTTGGCCCCAGAAGATATTTAAAAACATGTTCCATTTGATTGACCTGTGTAATCTGAAAATCATAAATACCTTGTGACCAAATTCTTTTATCTGTTTTCACTTTGGCTTGAGGAAACCCTTGTGAATTTGCCATCCAGTTAAGAGGGTCAAAACAGGGTGGAAAAATTGGGTAAAGGCAAAAGATCCAGAAGAACTGAGAAAGTCAGTGTACTCATAATGACAAGTCAGTAAAAGCTTCATGGAGAATTCACTAACAGAATAGCCAGAGATGTTGAAGACTCTTTTTAACATGTACAACTTCTGTTCTTATGTTGTCTGGATTCTACTACCTTGTGTGTGTAGGCACTTGAATATTGAGTCCTATACAATACAGGGATACTATGATTGCCATTGAGAAACATAATCAATCTACACTAAAGTGGTTAACGCTTGCACACTGTTGTGGGTAAATGCAAAGCATAGGAAAAATTCAGAGGCCTGTCTATGTGTCTTGAAGTTACCAGAGAAGGTTTTCTATAGGAAAGGTGGGCCTTAAAGTACCGAATAAAATACTTTTAAGTAGACATAAGAACAAGTATATAATAATTACATTTTTATAGTCAGAGCTGAAGGCAAGGGACAATTCATTCAAGATGCTTCTTAATCACTTTTTAATACAAAAACCTTATTGTATATTTAAGCACCATTGTGCCTAGTTATGGATAGTTTCAAAAACAAAAAGCCCTGGGCTAGAAGCTAAGCTGATTATTAGTTAGAGAGAACACATAGCCTTTCTTCTTGTGATACAGATAATGTTTCATAATTGGGTCCTTATGAGAGCACCAGTGACTTTCTCAGGACATGTCTGATACTGGTCTGTCTTGGAGACAGGTCACATGGTTGGCTGGTCTACATGGGCAATTATTTTGGAAAATACTGTTATTGCACAAGGAGCTGTGTACATCTCTTAAATGTCCTAGGCACTTCAAATAACTGATCACAAGCTACTTTGAACCTCAGCTGAACAGACAGAACTATCATTCCAAGGGTCTCCTAAAGTATTCATTATGTTTTAGTAGGTAAAGAACAAAGTTAGGCTGATAGCTAACACACTGAGAGGAGGAGAGGAGGCTTTTACTTTCATATGAGGGACTGCATGTAGTCACTTCTCTTCAGAGACTAGCAGCTTTACACAGGATGTCCATAAAGTTTGTGTGCAATTTAAAATTGCACACTATTTTACACTGCACATTAACTTTATGGCCACCCTGTATGTGAGTCACCAGCACTGAACATGTGTGGCAGCAATAGTGTCTGTGTTCAGTGTGTCCCTGAGTTCCATCTTTCTGCTCTATGCCCTTCCCCCCATCACACTCAAAGAGCACAGCTATTTGTTCCTAGGTCACCAGTCTCCACTCTAATTTAGTAAGAAGGTATAAAGAGCCCCAAAGGCAGATGAAGTTATGAGGGTTAACTGATTTCAATAGCTAACAGCCATTGAGAAATTACTATTCAGAAAATGCAGTGGGAAAAAAAAAGCCCAAACACAGAAACTCCTTCAGCTTGTTTTAAATCACTGGTCCATACATGCTTAGACTTTGAGAAAGTGAATTAAACACCAAGCTATGAGTGTAGCTTATAAATAAGATAAAGATCTGAGTCATCCCTTTGTGGTTACAGATTATGAAACCATTTCATGGTCTCCCTAGACTGTATTCCCTACAAACGTTAGATTGCAAACAGAGCAAGCCAGAAGGGTCAAAAGCATCTCTGATTACTACCCCTGTTACGGTTTTTCTCCTAAGCATCCTTGTATAGTTTACAGTTTAATTTTTTGCCTTTGTAATCTGTAGCTCTTGTGTATATGTCATTTAATGAAAAGGCCTTTTTTGAATTAACGTGGTATTTAGGAAAAGAACATGTGTTTCTATTTTATTATTAAATACATTTATAAAGAGAGAAAAGGTTCTAAGACCTAGCAGCAGCCTGTTTTTTGTTTGGTTTTTTAAAGGAAGAATTCTATAATACTTCAGGAAGAATAGAATCCTTAGTGCAAACACCTTAGATGGACTGGGGCATTATAAGTTTTGGAGTAGAGAGTAATTGTGGAGCTTAGGAATTCTGATTTGCATTGTCTGACCACCTTAGGGGTAAACACTCTGTCTTTTCCTAGCTAGTTAGTGAGCTTGGCATCTTTTAAGCGGGACATTCTGGAATACAGACCATTCCAATTACCACATGGTTTTGTGTTTCAAGTCTGCTTGTTTATAAACACAGTCACTTTCTAGTTTAATCTCTCTCCTTTTTTCGTTTATTTAAACTCCACATTTTTTTGAGTACAAGAGCACGAGAATTATCAATACTTTTAGACATAAAATTTTTTTATTTTATGTCTAAAATTTTAAATAATAGTGAATAGGACATGATATTTTATGTTCATTAAAAAGAGGTATGAGTAAAGAAAGTTTTAAAAATAGCAATTTATCAGTAGCAAGTCTACCAACAGAAAGAAAATTATAACAACATCTCAACAACTCCACAACAGTTAACATTTATTAAGCACTTAATTTGTCAAATACTAGGCTAAGTTTTTTGGAGACATTGTTTTTTATTTAATTTTCATTTTTAGGTGGTAGAATTGTTGACACATTTTATAGTCATTTAAAAAACTCACTATCAGAATCAGACAGATAGCATCATGAAAAATTTATTCGGTTGTCCTAGAGCAGTGTTCTTCAAACTTTTTTATCTCATGGCACACTTGAACCTATAGTTAAACTTCCGTGGCACACTTAAATAATGTTTATCAAAAAAAAGAGTACAAAATAGAATATACTTACTATGCTTTGAACTTCTTTCAAAAATAATTTAATTAATCTTTAAAAATTATCACAGCATACCAGAGCACCGAAGCACACCAGTTGATAATCACTGTACTAGATGGCAGGGATGTATCTGAGGCTTGGGCTTTTATGCCTGTGTGGGGACTGGAGACTTAGACTCATCTACTGAGTATCCTGAGAATCAATAGATGTGTACTGAGAAGACTCTTCAAGAGCTGTACCTTAGAGAAAGGAAAGACTGGAAAACTTACCTACCCCTTGGTATGAGGAGATAATAAGGAAATCCATTTATCATTTCAGACTAAATACTCTGCTCTACATTTTCCATCATCACCCTCAACTCCCTGTGCTTATTTAACAAAATATTGGGCATGATTTCATGTGCACATATAAAACACTTCTTCATTAGCATCCTACTGAACAACTATAAATAGTGATGCAGTTAATAACCTGGTACATGCATACAAATATGTAAATCTGTAGAACTGAGTCTGTGGAGAACTCCTAGATGAAAATAAAACACTTCTTCATTAGTATCCTACTAAACAACTATAAATAGTAATGCAGTTAATAACCTGGTACACGCATACAAATATTAAATCTGTAGAACTGAGTCTGTGGAGGAGAACTTCTAGACGAAAAGGAAGGGGAAAATTGTACCATCTATGGAAGAAACTTCAGTTTTGTTGGAGAGTAAAGTTGCATCTCTTAATGTGTGAGTTGTTATTTCATTTTTTCCTGCTATCCTTTTTAAAAAGCTAGGTTTACTTGAGTTGTCATGTTTTAAAGAGAAAATGTGAATTTAGTTTTGTGTTCACTTTAAAGAGGCCACAATACCATCACCAAAGCATGGTCATTCTGGTAGCACTTACGAAGGGACTAACTTCACTCTTTAAGTCAGTAGACTTGACACATCAATGAATTGTTTTTTAAGGTAGAGCATATAAATAGCCAAGTAATCATGTTTATATTTTATGTAAGTTCGACATCTGTATAAGTTAATTAAACTATCCTAAAAGCAAAGACAAGTACTTTGAGATTAGGAACTATGTGTTCTCTGCCCTCTTAATCAGAAGCAAACTGCCTATAAATTTGTTAGATAAACAGGAAGCAATGGAATTTACAAATACCATATAAAACCAAAAGAATTAAAAGAGAGATAGTATAATTTTTGATACGTATTTCAAAGAGTGAAAGTAATTTCAGGTATAATACCTCAGATATATGTTTGCATTCTACACATTCACATTCAGAATTCTAACATTTTAAAACCAAAATATAAGGGTGGAGCCTGTGGCTCAGTGGGTAGGGTGCCAGCCCCATATACTCAGGGTGGTGGGTTCAAACCTAGCCCCGGCCAACTGCAACAAAGAAATAGCTGGGCGTGTGGTGGATGCCTGTAGTCCCAGCTACTCAGGAGGCTGAGGTAAGAGAATCGCCTAAGCCCAGGAGTTGGAGGTTGCTGTGAGCTGTGTGACTCCATGGCACTCTACCAAGGGCAATAAAGTAAGGCTCTGTTTCTACAAAAACAACAACAAAAACCCCAAAATAGGCTCAGCAGCTGTGGCTCAACGGGCTAAGGTGCCAGCCACGTACACCTGAGCTGGCGGGGTCAAATCCAGCCCGGGCTGGCCAAACAACAATGACGGCTGCAACCAAAAAATGACGGCCGGGCATTGTGGCGGGTGCCTGAAGTCCCAGATACTTGGGAGGCAGAGGCAAGAGACTTGCTTGAGCCCAGGTATTGGAGGTTGCTGTGAGTTATGATGCCATGGCACTCTCTCTGGGGTTTTTTGAGGCTCTGTCTCAAAAAAAAAAACCCCAAAAATAAAAAATAAGAGGCAGGAAAAGATTAAAACAAAATAAACAAAAAAGAAGCAAGTAAAAGGCATGCTAAATAGTACAATAAGATATTAGAAATAAAAATATGATACTAATAGTCTAAATTCATCAGTTCAAAGATGGAGGCTCTGAGATTGTACGAATAAGCAAATATAACTATCTGCTGTCTATAAGAGGTGAATCTAAAATATAAGTATGAAGACATAGAAAGTTAAAAGTCAAGCAATTGAAAATCACACACTACACAAATACTAAAATAAGAAAGTTGGTGCAGTAAGAACTATAAGGTCGAAAGTATTAACAGGAATAAAGAGGGTCATTACATACTGGCAAGAGAATAATTTACCAAGAAGATGTAACATTTCTAAACTTTCATATACCAAATAATGTTGTCTCAACATATATAGCTATATAAGCAAAAAACTGATACTACTATAAGGGTAAATTGATACACCATAATCATAGAAGGAGATTTTAACACTCTTAGTAATTGCCAAAACAGATTTTTAAAAATTAGTGAAGATGCAGAAGATTTGAATAGCACAATTACTATGTATGATCCACTGGACATATATATACCCTTGCATTCACTTACTAGAGAAAACACATGTTTTCAGGCTCCCATGGGGCATTTACAAATGTTGGCCGCAAAGAAGCTAAAAGGAAAACCTCAATGAATACCACATTCTTTGAATCACCACAAATAAAATTACAAATACATAATTTAAATATGTTTTTTTAAATTCTTTCTTTATAATGCTTGTAATTTTACTCAATTTAGCAAAACAATTTGTAGGGCAAAAAGTTAAGGAGGTGATAGCTTCATTTCAATGTTACACAGCTAATGTGGCCTCCTAATGTTATTCATCAGGCCAAGAAAGATGGAGGAAAAGAGTTTGCAAAGGTAAAAATATATGAAAAAGCCAGGTAGTTGGTGGAAGGTATGACTGAAGTATGGGAAGAAAGGAAAAGGTAGAAAAGAGGTGTTAAGGTAGACTGGAGTCAGGAAGTTTGGATTTTGTTTAGAAGAAGGAAGTTTGGTTTTGATCATTTAGGCAAAGGGAAATGATCAAAAGTGTCTAAACTTCATGCTGATGAGAGATGTGAGAACATGGAGTTGATGTCACTTGATAATTTACCCTATGTCCAGTGGAATGAATTAAGTGGGAAAAAACGAGGAATCAAGGATAAATCTAAGGTTTCTTAGTCTGGGTGATTGATTAGGTGGTGAGGTCCTTATTGGGAAGAAAGAATACAGGAAAAAAAGAAAAACAGGTAGGAGAAGAGAAAAAGTAAGGCTTGGAGTTCAGGACGTAACTATAGTTGGAAGTATTGGGGGGGACATCCTTAAGAAGACCTAACTCTGATAATGATGGGACAGTTTAAAGGAAGCAACAGGAAGCAAGGGGAAGGAAACAGCAGAGATTAGGAGTTAGAAAGATTCAAATAGGCTGAAATTAAGCAAAGCAGGATCAGGTTCCATTTGCTTTAAAGCAAAAACCTTTGTGACAACAGGACAAGTTTAGTGCAACAATTGATGATTATAACATGAAGCAAGACATCTCTTTGTAAACCTGGAACAAGTCAGGTATTATCAGAGGAAGACAAGGCAGGGAGTTCCCTCAATGAAGGCTAGAGCATGCCCAGAAAGGGAAGAGGAGACAGACAACTCACAGATGCAAATACTCGCTCAGTTTTTCATTCCTTTGTAGTTAAGACTGCATGAAAATGTGCATCATAGAGTCACTTGCAAAATCAAAAATGAGAAACAATCTAAATTCACAACAAAGATTCAAATCTGTAAGTTATAAAATATTAACTCAAAAAGTTGCCTTTGTTCAGAGAACTAGAAACCATATGCCACCTTAATAGCCTTCCTTAAAATTCACACTGTTGGTGAAGTTTTGGCTATTTTTGTGGTACTGGATGTAATTTATCAAAACAGAGGATTCTTTCTGACAGGTATCCCTATCTCCAAGGATCTTAAAAAGGCAAGCTACGCCAGCTGTGGTGGTTCATGACTAATCTCAGCCCTTTGGGAGGCTGAGGTGGGGGCGGGAGTCACTTGAGACCAGGAGTTACAGCCTAACCTGAACAAGAGTGAGACCCTATCTGTACAAAAAATAGAAATTTAAGCAGGTTTGGTGGCACATGCCTGTTGTCCCAGCAACTTGGGGGGGCGGCAAGATGGCTTGAGCCCAGGAGTTTGAGGATGTACTGAGCTATGATACCTAACTGCCCTTTAGTCCTAGCAGCAGAGTGAGATCTGTGTCCACACCCATCCCCCCTCCCCCCCCACACAAACCAGGCTGGTTACAGCTCAAGGAAAAGGGGAACGGGGAAAGGGAGGGGAGGGGATGGGGAAGGATGGTGGAGGGAGAGTAATTAGTGGGATCGCACCTACGGTGCATCTTACAAGGGTACATGTGAAATTTACTAGGCATAGAATATAAATGTCTTAAGAAAACGCCGTGAAGGCTATGTTAACCAGTTTGATGAAAGCATTTCAAACTGTATATAAAACCAACACACTGCACTCAATGATTGCATTAATGTACATGGCTACGATTAAAAAACAACAACAACAACAGGCAGGATAAGTTTACTATACAATGTACCCTAGACAGAAAACCAAAGAAGGAATAGCAGAGCAAGAAAGGAGTGAGTGCAGCGGAAAAAGAACATAACAACACTATTTTCTAAAGTATGTTCACAGATTCTCTGTGAAAAGAAAGGAGTTCTGCCGGCAGTAAGTTTGATTAGTATGATCAGTACCATATTAAGGATTCTGAGAAGTCTTGCTGTAAAAAAAACCAATGAAATTTAATTTAGTATGTGCCCAATTTATTTACCATGGAACTCTTTAACTGCAGGATAGTTACTAGATTGCTATGGAATTATGGTTCTGTTGAACATACTTTAAGAGATATGAATAACATTTAAAAAATTATTTAAGAACAAAGTAACTTTGGAAAGGGAAGAACTAGTAGAAAGACAAGAAGACTGAATTTGGAAGGTCTGACTTCTTAATGATGTCTTTGCATTTATCTTTTTGTATTACAATTCCTTCTTATGTCAAATAGGGATAACAATTTATTTCACCTCTGTTCTACAGAGTCTCTTATACTAGTTGCATGAGATGCTGGCAGTGAGGGTTGTAAATACATAATGATGGGTATCTTACATTCTAACGTTTGAACCAGTGACCTGATCCACATATTTAAGTGAAGTTTTTAAAAATTCTTAGTGTTAGGTACGAAGGAAAAGAAGAAATACTTTCTGTAATAAGCTTATAAAAACTGCTAAAATAAGATTTATATATAAGATAAAATGAATTTAAGTGCTCATGACGTGTAGATTATCATTTGCTTACTAGAATTCAAAGGACAGAAATACTGAAGCTAACCATAAGAATTAGGACTTGATCTGGGTATTGAAGTACTGCTGGGAGACTGTCAGACAGAGGACATTTTGGTCAAGAAACAGTATAAATGAAACCACGAATAAAAATAACATATTCCTGAGAGTGAAGAACTGGTTTTATCAGTGTGTGTTGAAGAATGGTAGTTAAAAAAAAAAAAAAAAAAAAAAGGAATGAATAAAGAAATAGTTAAATGCTATCCCCATCAATGAGAACAGTGAGGGACAGAGAATAAAGTAGTTAACTTTGATTGGATAAAATCAAACTCACTGAGAATGTCTGACTTAGAAGTACCCACAAAAATAGAATTTAGATCTGGTTTAATACAGTGGAAGACTTTCTCAACTTCCCCAGTGTCCTATTACCCATGATACACAAATACACACCCCCTTTCCTTCTCTTTCTCTGTCTCCCTCCCCCCAACCATGTCTCTCTCTCTCTAGTCTCATTCCCTCTCAATAATAACAACACTGTAATTCGAAAGAACTGATCACCAAATCTGAGGAAATGAAGTAGTCAACAACATGGGAAAATTAACTATATGAGATAAAAATAAATAAAATCCTCATTTCAGACCCTTTCACTCAGTGAAAAATGAAGATATAAATCTATGTAAATAATATCTTAAACATTATTTAAATTTACAATTTCCCATATATTTTGAAATTTATATAATAAACATGTAGTACTTTTATAAACAGAGAAAGAAAGCCTAATAAACATGATACTCTTTAAAAAACTTCCATGGGGACTCATGTAACTGTGGAGCTACAATTTTTTTAATTAAATACAAAGGACTAAAAAATTCAAGCAAACTGACTTATCTAGCTTCTAAACAGTGCTATCTAGAAACTGAGTGGAACATAAGAATAATCCTACTTCACAGGTGTAGGGGCTTTTTGGTTTATATCTTTCTTTGCTCTCTTTCCCAGCCATGGTTCTCTGTGGATATGCAGTCCTCCTTTCACGCGGTGCTGTCCTTTCTTCCCCTTGGCTGTGTCATTAAGGCTCTGGTCTGTCCAGGCAACTTTTCCATACAATGGCAGCTTTTGCCATCACCTCTCCTTCCCTCTGCTTGTACCACTTAATTGGCATTTATCAGACACCACCTTGGGTTATAGCTTATCTTTTCACAGGTTATGTTTTTGCTTCCCTTTCAAGGCAACTGTAAACTCTCCAAGGCTAACATAGCCATACAAAGGTGCTTAACAGATGTCAGTTAATGCATCTAATAAATGCTATATTAATCATTCTGATCATTCCTGAGAAGAATTTCTACTCACATTTTATGGAAATGGAAACTGACATCTAGAAGAGTAATTTAACTTCCTCTGGATTCTTGAGCTGAACCAAAATGGACTGCGAATGAGCCTTTCCTGACTGGATCAGGCAACCTCTTGGCAAATCAAAGTACATAATCCTTTCGGTAACATTGGTTGCTTACCAGCATAACTGGAATTGATTTATGCTTCCAGGCTCATGGAAGCTGGAGAACAGGGCAATAAAATTAGACCACTAATACACAAGAGGAGATTAAATAATTTGAAATGTTCTGAATTCTGGTCTTCTCTCAGCTTGGAAAATGACCTCTTGCATATACTAGTCTGAGGGCAAAGAGAAGGAAAATCACATGCTGGCATTGGTTTGTCAGGACTATCTTGAATTTATATGTCCAAAATCCTTCAATATTTGGTTTTCAAGTACAATGTAACTTTCAATACACTTTGTTACAAGACAGCTACCCAATCAATTTAAGTAATTTTAGGTTCTGGAGAATCCCCTAGAAACTTTATTCTAGCAGTGTCCCTGTATCTGAATTGTTTTAACATGTTTGGCTCTTGATGACTCAATCAATTAGCAATGCTATTCCACAGGCTAAGTGGCTGAGATTTCTGTGACTCAGCAGAAGGGTCTCAAAAGACATGCTTATTTTCTGGGCAACTTTTGACTTACCTGTCAGCTAGCCAGATCTAGTACAAAATAGATAAATAGTGGAGAAAGCAAAGAGGGACAACAAAATTCAGGGTACCCAGGGCAGTCTCAGTTTCTCTTACACAACCTTGGGTTATTCTATTGCTCTTTGGAAAAATCTGTGTTACCTCTGCTCACTCTCAACAGCAGATCACCAGTCTCATATTTAAATACAGCAGAGTAGTAGTCATGTTTTTCTCTCTTCCAGAAAGATTTTCTACTTGCTGGGAAAGATGACATGGCTCTAAAGTCCACACAGTTAATACTTTCTGAGACTTCAAGAAAAGGTAGTCTTGGAAAAGAAAATATAAAGTGGACCATGAAAAATACAAGAGAGTGAGGCTGGGCACAGTGGCTCACACCTATAATCCTAGCACTTTAGGGAGGCTGAAGCAGATGGATTGGTTGAGCTCAGGAGTTCGAGACCAGCCTAAGCAAAAGCGAGACCCCTATCTCTACTAAAAATAGAAAAAACTAGCAAGGCATGGTGGCATGTCTCTATTGTCCCAAGTACTTGGGAGGCTAAGGCAAGAGGATTGCTTGAACCCAGGAGTTTGAGGTTGTTGCAAGCTACAAAGATGCCACTGCATTCTACCCAGGGCAACAGTGTAAGACTCAGTCATAAATAAATAAATAAAAGAGTGGAAGTTTCAGTGATAAGTAGAGGCTAGCTAGGTAGTTCATTTACTGATTCATTCATTCATAAATATTTATGGAGTACATATGAAGCAACAGGCATTATACTAGGCAGTGAGAATGCAAAATGTTAAACTTCTACATTTCAATATATCACTAAGATGGGAATTTGGTGTGCTATGTGACATGTATCTGATAATTGGGATGCCATTTCCTTTCTATTTGATCATAGATTTTCCCTGAGAACATAATCAGGAGGTTGAAAATGTACATATGCAAATCTCCAATCAAAGATGTTCAATAGGACAAAGATTCAGCAAATTTACATAAGAAAAAACATGCAAATATAAAAAGAGGGCAAAAGACAGGAATAAAAGATTTTCAAAAGAAGATAGACAAAAGTCCAATAAACATGTGAAAAATGCCCTAATCTTCAGGGAACTTCAAATCAAAATCACAATGAGGTATCACTTAACTTTAGTGAGAATGGCTTTTTATCAAAAATATCCTTAAATAATAGATGCTGGTATGGATTCAGTGAGAAAGAAACACTTATAACCTGTGGGTGAGGCTAAAAACTAATATAACCTCCATGAAAAGTCATATGGAGATACCTCAAAGAACTAAAAGTAGACCTACCATTTGATCAAGTAATCCCAGTATTGGGTATTTACCCAAAGGAAAAAAAAATGCATTTTATCAAAAAGACATTTGTACTTGAATGTTTATTGTAACACAATTCATAGTTGCAAAGATGTGGAACCAACCCTACTGCCCATCAATACATGAATGGATTAAGAAAGTATGGTATATGATACTATGGAGTGCTATTCAGGCACACACACACAAACACACAAATGGTGAACTAATACCTTTTGGAACAACCTCGATGGAACTGGAGATCATTTTTCTAAGCGAAGTTTCATAAGAATGTAAAAACAAACACCATATGTACTAGCTATTAAATTGGAACTAATTGATCAATACCCATGTGCACATTTAAAGAAAGCAGGTGGGAGTGGAGCAGGACAGGAGGGGGCAGGACATACCTAACAGGTACAATGCACCCTATCTGGGCAAAGGGCATACTTACAATTTTGATCCAAACTGTATAAACAGCAATACAAAACATTTGTATCCCTGTAATATTCTGAAATTTTTTAAAAATGCAAAGAAACAAACACATAGATTACAAACAAAACACACAGAAAACTAGAAAACTGACAACTGGCTGACAATTTAAAGCAAGCTGCACAGCAAAGGGAATTTAAATACATTACAGAGTCAACTCTGTCCTTCTTACCCTTGCCCTCTGCCTGACCTTTGAATCTCTGAGTAACTGCCAGTTTGTGTCGGACTTCACATACTATGACTTTTTGATTTCTGCTCTGTATAATATATTTCTACAGAGTTTGACATTATGGCAGCAGGGGCTGTAAACTGAGTGCTCCTTGGAGGCTGCTGAGTTGAAGTGTGGGTGGAGAAGAGGCAGGAGAGAGCCAAGACTGGGAGAGAAAGAAGGAAACAAAAATTTCTCTTACTTTTGGACTTGGTGAGGCATATGCTTTTTTTTTTTTTTTTTAAAAACCCAGCTAGTTAAGATATGATTCACCCATTTAAAGTATAAAACTCAATGGTTTTTAGGATGTTCAAAAAATTGTGCAACCAGTACCCCAATTACTTTAGAACATTTTCATCACTCTAAAAAGAAATCCTGTACCCATTTTCAGCCACTCCTCCTTTCCCCTGCTCCCTAAGCTCAGGCAATCACTACTCTGCTTCCTGTTGTATAGATCTGCCTGTTCTGGACATTCATGTCAATGGAATGCACAATATGTGGTCTCGTGGCTGATCTCTTTAGCTTAATGTACTATTTCCAAAGTTTATCCATGTTATAGCATGTATCACTACTTCATTTTTCTTGTTGCTAGATAATATTCCCCTCTATTTATCTATTCATCAGTTCATAGACATTTGGAGTATTTTCTTTTTTGCTTATTATGCGTAATGCTCCTATCAACATTTGTGTAACAAGTTTTTGTATGGAAAAATGTCTTAGGTATGTACCAAGTTGTATGGTAATTCCCTGTTTAACTTTTTGAGGAACTCTCATACTGTTTTCCCTTGTATATTCTTCCCAGGAATATAAGAAAGTTTCAATTTCTCCACATCCCCACCAATGTATTGTTGCTTGTCTTTTTTATTTTAGCCAACCATGTGTAATGGTATGTCTAATGGTTTTTATTTTAATTTCCCTAATAACTAATGATGTTAAGCACTTTTATGTGCTTAATGGCCATTTGTATATTTTATTTGGAGAAATGTTTATTTAAATCATTTACATTTTAAAATTGTGATATCTTTTTATCATTGAGTTGTAAGAATTATTTATGTATTCTAGACATGAGTTCCTTACCAGATATATGACTTGCCAATATTTTCTCACATTCTGTGTATGGTCTTTTCACTTTCTTTTTTTTTTTGTAGAGACAGAGTCTCACTTTATCACCCTCGGTAGAGTGCTGTGACATCACACAGTTCACAGCAACCTCCAACTCCTGGGCTTAGGCGATTATTTTGCCTCAGCTTCCCTTGTAGCTGGGACTACAGGCGTCTGCCACAATACCCAGCTATTTTTCTGTTTTGCAGTTTGGCCGAGACGGGGTTTGAACCCACCACCTTCGGTATATGGGACCGGCGCCCTACTCAATGAGCCAGAGGTGCCACCCTCTTTTCACTTTCTTAATGGTATTACTGGTAGCTCAAATGTTTTCAATTTTGATTAAGCAAGAATACTTTTGACTAGTTTTTCCTTTTGCCCTTGTGCTTGTCAGTGCCATTTCTAAGGTGTTGCCCAACCTAAGTTCAGAAGATTGACTTCAACCTTTCTTTCCAAGAATTATAGTTTCAGCTCTTACATGTAGGTCTTTGATACATTTTGTAAATTTTTGTGCAGGGTGTCACCATTTTGTGAAAAGACTATTCTTTCCCTCAGGGGAAAGTCTTTGTATACTTGTCAAAAATTAATTGGCCATAAATACAAGGTTTTTTCCTTGAACTTTCAATTTTGTTCTGTTGATGTACATGTCTAGCCTTAATACCAGTACCACATAGTCTTGGTTATTATAATTTTGTAGTAAGTTTTGAAATAGAGAATTTTGTTCTTTCTCAAGATTTGTTTTGACTGTTCTGAGTTACCTAAATTTCCTTATTAATTTTAAGATTAGCTTATGAATTTCTGCAATTTCTGGGATTTTGATAGGAATTGTTCTGAATCTATAAATTACTTTTGGGTATATTGTCATCTTAACAATATTAAGTGTTCTAATCCATGAATGTGAGGTAACTTTCCATATATTTTGGTATTTTTCATTTCGATGATGTTTAAAGTATAAGTCTTCACTGGAGTGGCTGAGGCAGGGGCATCATTTAAAATCAGGAGTTTGAGATTGCTGTGAGCTGGGCTGATGCCATGGTACTATAGCCTGGGCAATGGAGTTAGACTTCGTCTAAATTAATAATGATGATAATGGTGATGATGATGTGTTAATCCTGTACTTCATTTGTTAAATTTATCACTATTTTTGGATGTCATTATAAATGGAGTTGTTTTCTTAGTTTTATTTTCTCATTGCTACTATATAGAAATACAGTAGATTTGTATATATGTGTAGCAAACACAAGGGTACAAGGTTGTATCCTGCAATATTGCTGAATTCATTTGTTAGCTATAAAAAATGTTTTAGTGGAATACTCAGGATTTTCCATATACAAGATCATGTAATCTACATAAAGATAATGTTAATTATACCTTTCCAATCTGAATGCCTTTTATTTCCTTTTCTTGCCTAATTACTCTAGTGAGCATCTTCAGTATAGTATTGAATAGAAATAGTGAGAGCAGACATCATTGTCTTATTCCAGATCATAGAGGGAGAAATTTGCTTTTTAAGCAATTTTTGAAAGGTTTGAAGTTTTCTTTAAGAAGAAAAACAATAACAATACAATATATCCAAAGGGAAAAATGCATTTGAACTCCTATTCTCCTGATTGTTATTTTACGTAGTTATTCTTTATTTTCTTTCTTTCTAAGCAAACCCTCAAAATGATACCATGAGGTGGAAAATTTTATTATGTCACATCCAAAGAAGTGAGGTCATTTGTTCAATGTCATGTAGGAAGCAAGTGGCCTTTTAAGGACATATAATTTATTTTAACTTTCTTATCTTCTTAGCAAATCCTCCAAATAAAATAATATTAATTAACACCTACTGGAAAAATTAATATATAAAGCAACACTAAAATAGATAGTGCTCAAACTGATTATTGAACAAATAAGGGACTATGGATAGGAATGACATATATATATATATATTCACACACATACATACACACATACAACAAATGACCTCTACTCCAAAGTCCTCTTAAGCCCTGATGTCTGTGAGGGTTTCTTTGAAATGAACTACTAGACAGATCCCTGGCCCATAGCCATCTATCACTCTGGACAAGATAGGACATTTACCAGCTTACTTAATAAGAGTGACATACACTATTCTAAAAAACAAAAGAGGCTTGGTGCCTACAGCTCAGTGGTTAAAACATACACTGGGGCTGGTGGTTTCAAACCCAGCCTGGGCCAGGTAAGCAACAACGACAACTACAAAAAAAAAAAAAAAAAATAGCTGGGTGTTGTGGCAGGCACCTGTAGTCCCAGCTACTTGGGAGGCTGAGGCAAGAGAATTGCTTAAGCCCAAGAGTTTGAGCTTGCTGTGAGCTGTGACGCCACAACACTCTACCAACAGCGATATAGTAAGACTCTGCCTCAAAATAAATAAATAAATAAAAATAAAAAATAAAAAACAAAAGAAACATTTAAAACCATATAGTATAAGCTAACAGTAGAAATATTGACTTCCAGTTTCTGGTGTGCAGGGGGCTTAGAATTTGTAACTTCAGTTCTTGCAACAAGAAAAATGCTGAATAAACTGAAAATCTGTAACTTAATCAATCACAGACTGGAGTTACAGGGCAAATAGCTGTCTCAGAAATTGGACAGACAGGAGGATACAGAGAATACATCTTATTGAAGCAGAAGCACTGGAAATCACCGCTGGAGGCAATATGAAAGTAGGGGCGAAGACTTAGAAGATCTTTCATGAGTTTTACCACCAAAAGCCTAACCAGATTCTCTCAATGAAGATTAGAGAGAAATTTCCTTAAGCTTCTGGCAGGGGGAGGAAAAAGGTAGCCTTTTTGAAATGCACCCAGACCCAGAGCAGTCTGTTTTTTCAGCAAGGTTTGCCCTCAACAGAAACTATTTTACCAAAGCCTAGCCAACATGAGGAAGAAAAATATTTGGCTCTAGCCTGCCCCAGTCTTCCACATGGGAAAAGAAAATACCCAATTCTAGCCTCCTCTAGCAGTCGTCATGTGTCACCTAAGGTTTTGGGGAAGGAATTAACTGAGAAGCACTTGTGAAGGTCACATCTCCAGGAAACAAACTAATAACTAACCACAGAATTCTTCCTTCCCCTCTACACCTTATGACTACATTAATAGGGTTTTTATATATTAATAATAAAGGAGGAATAGAACAGCATGTATCAGATCTTATTTTTAAAAAGATTTGTTTAGTGAAATCAAAACCAAGAGAGACAAAAAACAAGGACACTGGAGGAAATTTTAATCTTTGACACTTACAGCTAGCTACAGCAAACAGTAAACACTACTTACGTCCTATCAAGATAGTCATAAAATCTCACACTAAAGGCCTATTTTTGCTTTTTTACCCAGTACATCATGCCCAGCTTTAAATAAAAGTTACAAGGTACATTAAAAGGCATAATACTCTATTTGAAGAGACAGAACAAATGTAAAGATGTTGTAATGATCAGATTGGAAATTTGAGAACAACTGTGATCAATATGCTAAGGACTCTGACAAAAAAAGTGAACCACATTCAAGACTAGATCAGTCATGTAAGCACAGAAATGGAAACTCTGAGAAAGAATCAAAGGGGAATTCTAGAAATAAGAAACACTGTAATAGAAACGAAGAATGCTTTTGATGGGCTCATGAGTAGACTGATCATGCCAAGGAAAGAAGCAGTGAGCTTGAAGAATGTCGGGAATTTCCAAAAATGAATTGCAAAGATAAAAAGTAAGAAAAAGACAGAAAATATCTCTAAGTTAAACTGTGGGACAATTACAAAAGGTATAATGTATTTGTACTAAGAATAGCAAAATGGGAAGGAACAGAAGAAATACTTGAAGTTACTGAGAATTTTCCAAAAGACATACATTAAACTATAGATCCAGGAAGCTCAGAAAACACCAGGCAGATTAAGTACCAAAAAATCCTATACTCAAGGATATCATGTATGCATTCAAACTGCAAAAAAGCGAAGGCAAAGAAAAAATCTTGAAAGAAGCCAGAGGAGGAAAACAAACTTATCTATAGAGGAACAAGAATAAGAATTACATCTGATTTCTCCTCAGAAGCCATGGAAGCAAGAAGAGAGTAGAAAGAAATATTTAAAGCATTGAAAAGAAAAGTCCACCAACCTAGAATTCTACATCAAGAAAAATTATTCCTAAAAAGAGAAAGAGAAATAAAAACTTTCTTAAATCACATTAAGGAAATTTGTGTTAGTAGATCTAGCTTGCAAGAATTTTTTTTAAAAAGCATTCAGAAAAGAAAGAAAATTATATGAATCAGAAAACTGGATCAGAAATAAAAGGGCTTAAATAAGGAATAAACAAAAATAATAAAAAAAATCTTAATTTTCTTATTCCTAATTGATCTAACAGATAACAGTTTATTCAAAACAAAATAGCAATAATGTATTCAGCAACTGTAGCTATGGGTAAGAGACATGAATTACAGCAACATTATAAGAGATGGGAGGGAAGAATTGGAAATACTGTGTTATGATGTACTTGCACTACACATGAAGCAACATAGTGTTATTTGAAAGTAAACTTGAATTAGTTGTAAATGTATATTGAAAAGTCTAAGGGAAACCACTAAAAAGAAAAGTTAAAAAAAGAAGTATAATTGATAGGCTAAGAGAGAAGAAAAAAGAATCATTAAAATGTTCAATTAAAATCAAAAAAGGCAGAAAAAGAATAAAAGGCAAAAAACAAACAAAGGAACAAAGAACAAAAAAAAACACAATGGCAAATATGGTTGATGTTAATCCAATTATATCAATAATCACTTCAAATGTAAATTGTCTAAATACCAGTCAGAAGACAGAGATTTTCAGAGTTGATAAAATAATAAGAATTATATGTTATGTATAGGAAACCTATTTTCTTTTTTTTAGATATAGGGGCTTGATTTGTCACCAAGGTTGGAGTGCAGTGGTCTAATCATAGCTTACTATAATCTTGAACTCCTAGACTTGAGCAATCCTCTCACCTCAACCTCCTAAGGAGCTGATGCTATACACATGCATCACCACGCCTGACTAATGTTTTTATTTTTTGTAGAGACAGAGTCTTGTTATATTGCCCAGGTTGTTCTTGAACTCCTGGCCTCAAGCAATCCTTCAGCCTCAGCCTCCCAAAGTTCTGGGATTACAGGCAAGAGCCACTGTAGTAGGCAAAAAATCCCATTTTAGGGGAGATTAAAGGTTAAGGGATGGGAAAAGATATATCATGCTAACACTAATCAAAAGAAAACAGTAAGCATGGCACCTGTAGTACAGTGGTTATGGCGCCAGCCACATGCACCAAGGATGGTGGGTTTGAACTTAGCCTGAACCAGCTAAACAACAATGACAACTGCAACAAGAAAATAGCTGGGTGTTGTAGCAGGCACTTGGAGTCCCAGCCACTTGGGAGGCTGAAGCAAGAGAATTGCTTAAGCCTAAGAGTTTGAGGTTGCTATGAGCTGTGATGCCACAGCATTCTACTTAGGGTGACATAGTGAGACTCTGTCTCAAAAAACAAACAAACAAAAAAACAGCAATAGCTATTTTAATTTTAGACACAGCAGATTTCAGAATAAGAACAATGATCAGGAATAAAGAGGAGCATTACATAATGATAAAAGGGCTATTTTGCCAAAAAAAACCATAACAATCCTAAATATGTATGCAACTAGCAACAAAATGTAAAAATACATTTGGCAAAAAATGATAGAAATGCAAGGAGAACAGATGAACTTACTATCATAGTTGCAGATTTCAACACACTTTTATAAGTAATTTCCAAATCCAGAAGAAAAAAACTCAGAATTATCCATGCAAGTGAGTGGATCTAGTTGACATTATAGAATATTATAGTATATCCAACTTGAGCAGAATATATATTCTTCTCAAGGTCATACAGAACTAAGATCAACCACATTCTGAACTGTAAGATACCCTAACATATTTAAACAAATAGAAATAATACAAAGTGTGCTCTAAGACCACACTGGAATTAAATGAGAAATCAAACGCAGAAAAATATCTGGACAATGTCAAAATATATAGAGATTAAACAACATATTTCTAAATAAAACATGAGTCAAAGAAGTCATCTCAAGGGAAATTAAATAATGTTTTGAATTAAATAAAAGTGAAATACAACTTACCAAATTTGTGGGATGTAGCAAATGTAGTTTTCAAGAATCTGTGAGCATTTAAATTGGGTGCATAAATATTTAAAATTGAAATGTCTTCTTGTTGTGTTTTTCCCTTAACCAATATGAAGTGACCATCATTATCTTTTTTAAGTTTAGTTGCTTTAAATCCACATGTATCTGAGAATAAGATTGCAACCCCTCTTTTCTTCTGAGTTCCATTTGCCTGAAAATTGACTTCCAACCCTTAACTCTGAGTTTTAATTTGTCTTTTGATGTGAGGTGCGTTTCCTGCAGACAGTAAATAGATAACTTGTGTTTTTAAATCCAGTCAGCCAATCTATCCCTCTTCAGTGGGGGATTCAAGCCATTGACATTTATTGAGATAATTGATAAGTGTGGTAGCGGTTATTCATCATATTTTGTGAAAGTCCATTGGTTAGTTTTATCTTTTTCATCACTGGGGAAACCAGGTTCTGTCCTATATTTTCTGGGTGTTTACTTTGCTGAAGGTCCATTGTGATAGTCAGTATGTAGGACAGGTTGAAATATTTCCTGTAAAACTGGTCTTGTTGTGACAAATTTCCTCAATGTTTGCATATCAATAAAAGATTTGATTTCTCTGTCAATTTTAAAGCTTAGCTTGGCAGGGTATAGAATTCTGGGCTGGAAATTGTTCTATTTAAGTAGGTTAAAGACAGATGACCATTGTCTTCTGGCTTGAAAAGTTTCATTAGAGAAGTCTGTGGTCACCCTGGTAGGTTTGCCCCTGTGGGTCAGTTGGCACTTACTCCTGGTGGTTTGCAAGACCTTTCCTTTTGTCTTGACTTTAGATAAATTCATCACAATGTGCCTTGGAGAAGTTCTATTTGAGTTGAGGCAACCGATATCCCTCTGAAAGAAGCATGTCAGAATCTTTGGTGATATTTGGGAAATTTTCATTTATAATATTCTCTAGAATGGCTTCCATTCCTCTGTGGCATTCTTCTTCCCCTTCAGGGATTCCTATAACTCGTATGTTTGAATGCTTCATAAAATTCCATAATTCTGTCAGTGAATGTTCTGCTTTCTCTCTCTTCTTTTTGGCCTCTTTACCTTCCAAGTTGTCTCAAGAGCCTTATTCTTTACCTCTGAGATTCTTTCCTCTGTATGATGTAATCTGTTGTTGATACTTTCTATTGCATCCTGAAGTTCCCTAATTGATTGCTTCAGTTCTTTCAGTTTTGCTATATCCTTTTTATATTCTTTGTATTGTTTATCTCTTATTTGATTCTGTTTTTGAATTTCCTTTTGGTTATTATCCACTTTCTCAGCAATTTCCTTTGTTGTTTTCATTATCTGTATTTTAAATTCCCCTTCTGTCATTTCTAACATTTCTTTATAGGAGAAATCTTCTGTGGTAGCTATCTCATGCTCCCTAGCAGGGGTTACTTGGACCTGGGATTTCACGTTGCCAGGATTTTTCTGCTGATTCTTCCTCATGAGTGCTTTCTTGTATCTGTTTCCTTACCCTAATTTTCCATTCAATTCTTCTTGCTCTTTAAGTTACTGTAGCGCTGACCTAAAGTTTTAATGAGTCCTTCTGGTGCGAGACCAGAAGGATGAAAAAATTGAAGAGCAAGAAGGGAAAAAAGATTTGAAGAAGAGAGAAAAAACAAAAAGAAAGAAAGAAAAGAGGGTAAGTAAAAGGAAATATTGACAACAAGAAGAGAGGCACTGAAAGAGAAAAACAGGAGAAATATAGGTGTGTAGTAGGGTACTAGGGGCAAATGCAGTTTTCAAGGGAAAATTTATAGCATTGAATATATATACTTGCCAAGAAGTAAGATGTAAAATCAATAAGCTTCCACTAAAGACAGGTGAAAGAAAGAAGAGCAAATTAAATCCAAAGTGAGAAGAAGAAAAGAAAAAATAAAGTAGCAAGAATTAGGGCCCAAAACAATAAAATTGAAAACAGAACATTGATAGAGAAAAAAAAAAAAAATCGATGACAAGTTTTTTTTTTTTTTTTTTAAGTTTAATAAAATTTATAAACTAGCCAGGCTACTTAAGAAAAAAAGATTGAAAACACAAATTACTAATGTCAGAAATGAAAGGGAGGCTATCACTATTGATACCATCGATATTAAAAGAAAAATGAAGGAATATTCTAGGAACTAATAAGCAATTATAGAGAAGGCACAGGATACAAGGTTAATGTAAAAGCCAATTTCTATCTTGCAAACTGTAAATGGAGAACTAGAACTTGTAATTAAATACTCAATACCATTTGCATTAGCATTATTTTATTTTACAATAAAATAAAATATTTAGGTATGATTCTAACAAAATATGTGATTTGTCTGAAAAACTATGATGAAAGAAATCAAAGGCGATCCAAATGAATGGGAAGATATTCCCTGTTTCATGGATAGGAAGAGTCAATATTATCAAGATGTCAGTTCTTTCTAACTTGATCTATAGATTCAATGCAATTCTAACCAAAATCCCAGGGAGTTCTTTGTAGATATCAACAAACTAATTCTAAAGTTTAGACAGATGGGTAAAAGGCCCAGAATAGCCAAAACAGTAATGAAGAAGAACATTAGAAAATTGACACCACCTATCTTTAAAACTTACTGTAAAACTACAGGGATCAAAACAATGTGATATCAGGAAAAGAATAGACAAGTAGATCAATAAAACAGAATACTGACTTCAGAAATAAACTTACTCAAATACAGTCAACTAATCTTTGACAAATAAGCAAAGGCAATTTAATGAAGAAAAGAAAGTCTTTTCAGCAAAAAGTGCTGGAAAAACTGGACATCCACATGAATGGATAAACAAACTGTGATATATCCATACAATGGAATTTTACTCAGTGATAAAGTGAAATGAGCTACTGAGCTACAGAAAGATATGAAGAAAGCTTGAAAGCATATTGCTAGTGAAAAATGCCAATTTGAAAAGACTAGATGCTGTATGATTCCAAATATATGACATTCTAAAAAGGGCAAAACTAGGAAGACAGTGAAAAGACCAATAGTTGAAAGGAGTTCAGGGAGTGTGAGGAAAAGAATAGGCAGAACCCAGAGTAGTGAAAATATTTTATATGATACAGAAGGGTGGATATGTCTTATTACCTATTCTCCAAAACTCATAGAAAGTATAATATGAAGAGGAAACTCTAATTAAATTATGGAATTGAGTTAAAAATAATGTATCAATATTCTTCATTAATTTTGACAAGTGTACTATACTAACAGAAGATGTAAATAATATAGGAAACTGGCATGGGGAGAAGAGGAGCAAGCATGTGAGAATTCTATTTTCTTACCAATTTTTTTGTAAATCTAAAACTGTTCTAATGGAATACTACTTTAAAAAAATGCAAAATATTTCTGTTTTATGTCTATCATAGCTCTTTTAAATAATTAGCAAGGAATAAATAAGGAATTATACTCATATTCCCCTTACATCTTTTCCTCCTTTCCTGTTCCACATCTAAATAAATACCACCACTATCAATCTAGTTGCTGAAGACAGAAATGTAGGTGTATATTCATGAGTTTAAGACTTCATTTGCTTACTCGTTCATTTAAAATTACTGAAATATCTCATATATGCCAGACACTAAGGTTATAACAACAGAAAAATACATTCACAAATCAGAGCCTTCTCAGAGTCCTTGGCTTACTGTATACCACCTTTGATTCTTTCTTCTTGTTTCTTAATCTTTCACTAAATATTGGCAGTTCTAATTCCTTCTTATCCAACCACTTTTCTTTATCCCTATTATTAGTATAGTAGATGAAGCTCAAGTTCCTTTTTTTTTAATATCCAAAGTATTGCAAAAATCCTCCAAATTGGTCTCTTGCCTTGATTCTTCACTTCCAATCTGTAGTCAGGGTGATATTTTTTTAAACCTGATAAGATCAGTGTCTGGCTTAAATTTTACAGATGGCTAATTATTAATTTTTTTTATTAAATCATAGCTGTGTACATTAATACAATCATGGGGTACAATGTGCTGGTTTCGTATACAATCTGAAATATTTTCATCAAACTGTTTAACATAGTGGCTAATTGGTTTTTGAATAACATTTTTAAAAATTAAAAATTTAATATTGTCTACAGAGCCCTGTTCTGTCCACTACCACAACCCATCATTCATCTAATGATCTAAAGAGCTGGATTCTTTCAGTTCTTCAAATGCACCTGTCTTTGTCACTCTTTATCTTCAAGTCTCAATCTAGATGTTGCTTTTTTAAAAAGCTGTCCTCAGCTCCTCCAGATCAGGGTAAATCCCTATAAATTTTGCTCCCACAAACTTTATACTTCTGCTTTCATAGCGTCCATCACACTCATCATATTATACTGCCTGTTATATTTTCTAGAATGTGAATTCCATGTAGAGGTTGGGGAACCTGAGGCCTCAAGGCCACATATGGCTCTCCAGATCCTTAAGTGTGGCCTCTTGATCAAATCCAAACTTCACAGAACAAATCCCTTTATTAAAAGAATTTGTTCTACAAAATTTGGATTTGATTAAGAGGTTACACTCAAGAATCCAGACGGCTACCTCAAGGACACAGGTTCCCTACCCTAAGGAAACTATGTTCCTCTCTATGGACACAAAGCTAAATATCTGGAGTATTTTGGGCTCAGTGCTCAATGGTTACGGTGCTGGCCACATGCACTGGGGCTGGTGGATTTGAACCTGGCCCGGGCCTGCTAAACAACAATGACATCTACAACAAAACAATAACTGGGCATTGTGGCGGGCACCTATAGTCCCAGCTACTTGGGAGGCTGAGGCAAGAGAATAGCTTAAGCCTAGGAGTTAGAGATTGTGTGAGCTGTGATGCCATGGCACTCTACCGAGGGTGACAAAGTAAGACTTTGTCTCAAAAAAAAAAAAGAAGTATTTTGGGATTTTGTTTCTAGAAGAAAGTAATCCATAGTACTAAACATATTTCTAGAAGACAGTAACAAAACCTGCTTCCTAGAAATGCACAAGGTAGGACTTTGAGCTATAAGACAAAGATTTTTTTTGTCATTAAGAATATAAAAAGAGTTTTTTGATATATTTAAAAAATTTATTTAGTGAACACAGATTCTGTTCTGTGGGATAGTTATTTGGTCAATCTTATTCCCATCCCAGGAATGAAGAAGTAGAAAGGGAAGACATGAGCAGACTCTGAAGTTATAACTCTGGCTTACTGTATACCACCCTTGATTCTTTCTTCTTGTTTCTTAATCTTTCACTAAATATTGGCAGTTCTAATTCCTTCTTATCCAACCACTTTTTTTATCCCTACCTTGTATCCAAGATAAAGAATTATCATTCTTACTGTGAGGATTTAAAAGGTCTTTAAAGGTAGGCAAGAGGATACCTAAGGTAGTAGAGGAAAAAATTCAGCAGAGACAACCTAAGAGAAAAAGAGCACTGAGGTTCTATCATTATTATATAGATGCTGTTGTGTGCTTTAGTGCCTTTTAAAAAGTTTCTAATCTTACTCTAGTTCTTCTTCCAGAGTTTCCCAAGGATAATATACTGTGATGAACTGATGGTGTGTCCTTGGCCTTTCCAGCTTCATCCAGATGTCAAAAGTTCTCCCATTTAGATATGCTATGAAATTAAGAAACTTTTTGGCAGGCTGAAGCTTGTAACTGTAACTACTCATGCAAACTCCCAGCTCCTTTTCTACAGCTGCCTTGGAAAGCAAACATGGGAAATTTGCAAATTTATTAGAATATAATGATTGGGCCATAAATGAGATTTGGTGGTGGTGGTGGTGGAGGGGAGGCTTGAGGGCAGTGGTAGTTTATTTCAAAGTGAATTCTTTTGGTCCTTTAATGATTTGTTTTGATTCATCTTATAAGGAAGTTTAGAAGGCATATTAAAATGCTCTGAACTTGAACTTGGATCTCTTTCTTAAGAATCTTGGAGAGTTAGACAGGCTGTCAACTATCTTTTTATGGTGTAGGTGGAAGATGCCTGAAGAATGGGAGATGGACTAGCTGTCCCTGAAAAACCTTTTACCAGAGTTTCTATAATAATATACAACAAAAACACAGAGTGGTTCTGTCAAGGTTATGTTGGCCAGTAACTCTGGGATTTTGGTCTGTTCCCTGGAAACAGCTTCCATGTTCCCTGACTTCCTTTGCCAGAACCTGAACTGCTTAAATAGAAAAATGACAATGACAAGAAGAATTAAAAAAAGTATTGGAATTTTTTCATTATTATAATTCCATGTCTCATGATGGGTATATCTATCTGTACTATACCTCAGTTCTTTCAATCTTAGATTTGTGTTCTTATTTCCCAACTAAACTGAAGGTCTTTGAAAATAGAGTCTAGGCTTGACAAAACATTTTATTGTAATCAGTACGTAGTAGGACACTTATAAATAAGTTTTGTCTAGATTTGTAGAATTTTAATTCTTCGCAGAGACATTTTAGCTTTAATTTATCCAAAATTTCACCATTTTACCATGTACATCTGCAGTGTAGGTTCATTCAAAGCATGTTACCTAAAGTTGATTCAGCTTTCTGAACATACAGAGATTCCACCAAAACATTGAGCTCTAATTGGTCATTTCTTTGGGAATACCAAAATCCATTTTCACCTGCAATTACCTTGTATGGATCTTGACTGTCTTATTCATTGTTTAATTTCTGTGTCAGCACAGTAAATACTCAATAAATATTTGTAGAATAAATGAAAAAGAGTTGTATATTAAAATTTAATTAAATTATTATTCATATCCTGTCTACTAGCAAAAAATCTAAATGGCCTGAACCATTAAAACATATAAAAATGAGACAAAATAGAAAAACACAGATTACAAAACAAAAAAAGTCTGGCTGTAGAGGTGCATGCCTGTAATCTTAGTACTTCAGGGAGCTAAGCCAGGAGGATTACTTGAGGCCAGGAGTTTGAGATCGACCTGAGCCACATAGAGACCTTGTCTCTACAAAAAACACAAAAATTAGCCAGGTATGGAAGCATTGTGTATAGTCGTAGCTACTCAAAAGGCTGAGGCAGGAGAGTCATTTGAGCCCAGGAGTTTGAGGTTGCAGTGAGCTATGATGATGCCGCTGCATCACTGTACTCTAGCCCTGGCAGCAGAATGAGACTCAAAGATGAACCAGGGAATCTAGGTGAATTCAGGTTAATTTACCACTGTAATGGATTATTAAATGTAGTTTACTGGCTTCCTGGCAGACAAACAAAAAGAGAAAATACATGAAATTTCTAGTTTCAATAGCATTCATCTAAAGATGCAAACATTTTCCTGGTACTGAATTCTCAGAAAGAAATATTTTTTGCATGGATTCTTATATGTGAATTGGTAGTCAAAAAAGTATGTAAGATTTTTATCTTTAACCCTGTAAAAGATTTGTAAAATTTCCTCCAAATGGGTCTTCTTTTCCTTCCTTTCCTTTTCCCATCACTATTAAGTAACATGTTTAATAGTGATGGGTTCAATAAATGAATGTTTTACTCCTTGAGTTATTTCAAGGAAATCTTCTATGCAGAAAGTAACACAAAGCTTGAATGACATAGTAGTAGAGGAATCCAGGATCAAGTTTCAGTCATTTTAAAATTTGGGGGATGAAAACAGTCTCCAAGTTCTTATATAAACATGGTACCAATCAAAGTCATAACGCATGGCCCAATAAGAGCCTCTACTATATTGGACCAAACTGATCAGTACTTTCTGATCCTTATAACATTGTCTAGACATGAGCATATCTGGCAAAAGTCAGATTTTTGCAAACTAATACATTTATTTGTTTTGAAATCTAATATGATCTTTTTAATGTATATTTCCTTTTCTTCTCATTACTCATTGAAAACTCAATTTCAATTTGTTTCCTGAAGATGAAGGAAACATAGGTCTTTATTATTTCACTTGCTTACTTTGTTTTTGATTTTGGTAAAGTCTCTGTAGTTGCCCTTTTTTTCTGTCTACTTTATTCCTTGGCATGCTTGTTCCTGATCTTGTTCTTTGATAAACTTTTTCTACTTGGATTCTAAGCTTTTCAACATTAACCAACCTCTTAAGAGTAGGTTTTCTAGATGCCTATATGTTCAAAGTGCACATAGGAATTTATGTTTAGGTAACACAATTTGTTTTCCATTGGATTCAAATAACATGAAGGAGCATTTAATTTAAATATCCTATTCGAAAGTAATGAGTATGAGAATGACACACCTATAGTCATATGCAAGTCAACTGGGTTAGTTCTCTAGTAGTAAGAATAGAAATGAACCAAATCCATTTCCACTGCTATTCATTTGAAACTAAAGGCATTCACTTGCAAATGGTTGGAAGGACTAAGAAATTAGTGGGATACATTTATGAGTTTAAGTATAGTATTTTAATTTTAATTTTTCTAAGTAGGACAAATGACATAGATGAAGTTTGAAACTGTAACTTTAATAGCAATTGAAACAATGGGTTTCAGGTGAATATAAATTTGACTATATTGTCATTCTTCCTAAAGAGAAATGCATACATACGTTTATTATTGGGTATAATGGCACTTAATTTAGTGTTTCCTCAGTTCTAGTCTTTTGTAACTTCATGCAAATTTAACATTTAGCAAGTATAAAGCTTAATAAAGTCATACCTGATGAACATTAGTATTACTGAACTATTTTTATTTACATGATTTTATCATGATCAGATATATGTATCTGTATCCATATTTTTTCCTTCTTCTTCTTTTATAATGAATGAACCATCCTTCTCTCTTCACTTGTGTACTTAATCACACAGCTTTCTATCTACCCAAGGACGTTATTTCTGTAATTATTCTTTCTTTCTCAGTAGAATCATCAAGTTTTCCCTTTTTACTGGATCATTCTATTACCACATAAACATTGTATTATCTCTGAATTTGATAACTACTGAGTAATATTAGGGAATGGGAAAAAGAAGATGAGCCCCGGAGCAAGAGAAATGGTTACAACTATTTTTGGAAATTATACAATTTTGCTTAATTGCATTGATATAAACAGGGGTGAAATGTCTTATTATCTATGTAGATATTCTTTCTTCTTGTTTGATCGTGTTTTTGTGTGTTAGGGAGCTAATGGAATATACATCCCTACTGTCTGCTATTATCCACATATTTTTCTCTATTCTGGAGAAAAAAAACTTTGGGAAGTAAAAATACATGTAAAGGGTAAAAGTTTCAGTTTCATCCTCTGGCAGATTTGGGCTCAAATCTAGGTTCTGACATATACTTTGAGATACTGAGTAAGTCACTTCATAGTTCTTTGCCTCGGTTTCTGTACTGTACAATGGCAATAACAATACCTGCTTTATAAGTTTAAGGAATGAACAATACACATTAAGCACACTAATGCTTAGAATTAATATTACTACTAATAGTTTTATTAATGAAAAGGCATAAAAATTACAAATCACAGTGCTAGAAAAGAGCTTTAGAAATAATGTGCTTCTCTTACATCTGAAAACTGCAGTGGGTTGAATGGTGATCCTCAAAAAGATATGTTTGAGTTAATCCCCTGTATTTATGAATGTGACTTTATATGGAATAGGATTTTTGAGATCATCCTAGATTAACTTGTAGCCTCCTAATCCAATGACAAGTATCTTTGAAGAGCAGAAGACATAGGGAGAAGACAGAGATCAGAACTATCCAAGCCTCAAGCCACAGAATTCCTAGAGTAACTAGAAACTGGGAGAGGCCAAGGAAGGATATTCCCATAGAGCTTTCAGAGGAAGTACGGCTTTGTGAACATCTTGGTTTCAGATTTCTGGCCTCTAGAGCTGTGAAAGAATACATTTCTACTGTTTTAAGCCACAAAGTTTATAGGAAGTTTGTTATAATAGTCCTAGGAAACTAATACAGATTTTGGTATTTGGAAGATGCATGTTGTTGAAACCTAAATATGTAAAAGTGGTTGAGAATTTTGTAATGAACAGCGACTAGACAACTTTTTAGGTAAATGATAGAAGACTAGATTGTCTTGAAGAGATTGTTGGTATAAATATGAATGTTTGGAGATACTACTGGAGACTCAGAAATAAGTGAGGAATATGCTAGAGAAAATCTCTATGATTAGAAATGCATGTATCATCATGAACAGAATAGAAATATAAATAGAAATATTTACTGGTAGAAATATAAATATTAATAGCCGGGCATTGTGGCAGGGGCCTATAGTCCCAGCTACTTGGGAGGCTGTGGCAAGAGAATCACCTATGCCCAAGAGCTGGAGTTTGTTCTGAGCTGTGATGCCGCAGCACTCTACAAAGGGTGACAAAGTGAGAATCTGTTTAAAAAAAAAAACAAAACAAATTACAAGCTTAGAAATATAAACAATAAAGGTGCTTCTGGAGAGGTCTTGAAGGAAATGAGGAACATGTTATTGCAAACTAGAGGAAGGGTGATACTTGTTATATAGTGGCAAGAAACATGGCTGAACTGGATTTATAGTTGTCTAGAAAATAGACTATGTAAGCAATAAATTTCTATATTTAGCTGAGGAAATACTTCCATGCAAAATGTTGATGGTACAGCCTGATTTCTCCTCACTACCTATGATAAAATGTGAGAGAAAAGACATAAATTGAGGAAAGAACCCTTAGGCAAAAAGGAACCAGTGCTTGATGATTTGGAAGATTCTTGGCCTATCCAGATTATAAAAGATGCCAAAATTAGGAAATTCACTCTTAGGAAAGTATGCTCTGGATATAAAGCCAAGGGTGTGGCTGGACAATCTTTTGCTAAAGAGATTCAGTATGTGACTCATTGACTACTTTACCATCTCAGTAGAAGCCAGAAACAGAGACTGGGTTATCCAGGAAAGATTTATGGAGGACCCTTTCGTCTAATGTATGGATCCCTGTGACATACACAAGAAACCTACAAGGATTTAAAGAATGTTGTATCAGCAGAAATACTGCCAGCTTGGACTGAAGGGGACAGAGATGAGACAAAGTAAAGGAGTGCTTGCTGATAGACTTCCAAAATTCTCTAAGTAGGAAATAGAAAAGTAAAGAGTAACTTCTAGGGTAGAGCCAATGCAGAGAGAATATTTCATAAATATTTTATAAGCTCTTGGAATGAATATTTTGTAAACCAAGGTACATTTAGCTACAATTTCCCATTTTCCCTATGTATGGTGACTTTAGGGGTGACTAAGTTTTGATACCCAATAGCTTAAAACTGGCTGATCAAGATCATCTGATCATGTGAGAGGTTTATTTAAAACTATAGGTTCTCAGTCCTTACGACACTGCTTCTAGCTCAACCTGCTAAATCAGAATATTTGTGGTGCTGAAATATATCTATTTTTTTTTTTTAAAGAACCAAGGTAACTCAAGGTTAACTAAGTTTGGGAATGACAGGGCTAGATGCCTATCAAATCCCTTCTAAGGTTCAATTTTATATTTTGGATTAGAAATCTGTTCTTATAGTTTTCAGCACTTAAGTGTTTGCATGGTCTGAACTGTGTGTATGTATGAATACAAGGAGGCTGAATGTAAAAGCAAGTATCTGGAATCCATTTATTCCAGGTTCCAGGGGCATGGAATTTGGGCCTAATGTAACCCTTTAATATCCTTTGTTCTGCATAGGCAGTCCCTGTCCCTAGGCTGACTCCCTCCTGCCCCATCTCATCATGTTCTAGGAACAAAATGACTGTGCAAAGTATTTTCTCTCCACATATGTGACATGACATAGACCAGGTGAAGCAGGTATTGTTCAAAGTGTCTGCATATAAGTTAGTCCTGCCAACATGGATTTGCCACATCTGAGAATAATATTCACAAAATCTTTTCCATCTTTCAGAAGTTACACAGCTTTAAACACACACACACATCTTCTTTCTTAGAATAGGCCAGTTTGACTTGGTAATTTTTTTTTAATAGGCTTGGGTTATATCCTTAGCTCTCGACTAATCTTCTTCCACCCTTAATTTAATCGCAAACTGACAATATTAGGATTGGAAATTTCATTTGTTTTAGAGCCTTTTAGTTGAGTCTGAGGGAACCCAACCTCAGCAGAATGAAAAACCACTATCAATCACTGGTCATTAAATCAATACTGAAGGCAACGTATTATTCTAATGTTTACCATTAGTTGAATACGATGTGTTAACAAGGCCTGTTAACACATAAAGCTTGAATTACATGTCTGTCAACTACCAGAAGATTCTTATGGAGACAGGATTTGTGAATTCTGAAAAATTTGTATGACTTGGAAAGGTCAATGAAACACTGATGCCTTCCTATTTTGAGGAAGATCAAAGCAGGAGTTATTTCTTCTGTTCTCTCCAAACCACCCAATTTCCTAGAGCGAGACTAGTCACCACAACCTACAGAGCCGCAAGATAGTGTGAGGTTGATGGGGAGGGGTCACATGGTCCCAGATAGTTTTCTGGTTTCTACAACTCCAGTCTCTCTGAAGAGTTGGAGTTAAACGGGCATTGAAGTATTTCAATCAGGCAGCTAGCATTCTTCCCTCGATTCTAAGTCCTGCAAAAAGGCCACTCGCTGGGAACTTCCATCCTAAGACTTTTAGGAGAAGTCTGGCTTACTCACTAAATTTCACAGTCTACAATAATTTAAAGCTAAACATCTACATGTGATTATATATTCTTTTAAACTTAAATGCAATGCCATTTTTTCTTGCAGTTTTTGGCCGGGGCCAGGTTTGAACCCAACATCTCTGGAATATGGGGCCAGCGCCCTATTCCTTGAGCCAGAGGCGCCGCCTTGCAATGCCAGTTTTTCAATTATTTCCTTTTAGAAGGATAGGGAATAGAGAGAAAGGGGAAAGGAGAGGAGGCAGGAGGATTGGAAAGCTCTCACCTGATGGGCACATTGTGAGGATGTACAGCACACCACCTGGATCAAGGGCTCAACTACAACTTGAACTTTACCTTAGAAACACAAACAATGTAGCCTAATCATTTGTACCCTCAAATTAATCTGAATAAAAAAATTTCTTTTTAAACTCCCACACTACTAAAAGTGTTGTCTTTATGTAAAGTCAAGTATGAATAGCATGAGAGCATTTCTTATCTTCCCCTTTAGAATGTGAGCTGCTTGAGGACAGGTTGTATGTTTCTTTTATCCTGATTACCCAACACCTAGACCAGGGCTTCACAAAGAGTAGGTGCTCTAAGAATGCTTTTAAAACAAATGAATGAGTGAATAAAATAATAATAATAATAATAATAGAAAGTATTAGAATGCTCCAATACATACAGACTGAGACAGTAATTATTCCACTGAGAATTTTAAGGTTGGCTTTTCTTCTCATTGTAGCTGTTACTAGTTCCCACCCCCCACTAACATTTATTATGAAAAATCTCAAAGGTACAGAAAATTGAAACAATTTAACTATTATACATATGTTCATCAATTCTTTTTTGATGCATTTCAAAGTAAGTTATATAGACTCCCAAATATTTCATCTTCTTTGGTGCTACTGTAAAAGGAATGGAGTCTTCCTAAGGCCCCACCATTGAAGAGGCTGATTAAGCCAACCCAAGTGTAGATGTAGCATTGTTCCACACAGTAAAACACTAAAGGATCACAAAATAAAATAAAATTAATGGGATAATTTTAAAATAAATCTTTGAAAATCTGAAGAGCTTTAAAAAAAAAACAAAGTAAGTTATACACAATTTCATCATGCATACCTTTAACTAGAGTTCAGTACTTGATTACAGTTCTACTTTTTATTTTGAGGTAAAATTTACATAAGATAAAAATGCATAAATTTTAAGTGTACAGTTTAGATGAGTTCTGACAAAGGCATGCACTGGAATAGCCCAAATGTCTATTAAAATAGAATATTTCCATCACCCCGTCCCTACTCTTTAGTAGAAACTGTTGTTTTTATTTTTTTCCACCAAGATTAGTTTTGTTTGATGCATGAATATTGTAGTCATTTATTCTAAAATTTCACATAAATAAGAGCTGACAGTATGTTCTCTTTTGTGTAAGATTTCTTTCATTCAGTAGAATGTTTTAGAGATGCATCTGTGTTACATGTATTGTGTGTATCAGTAGTTACTTCTTTAATCTGAGGGATAGTATTCTGTTGTATGAAGATACTACAGTTTAAAAACGCACCTGTGGCTCAATGGACTAAGGCACCAGCCACGTACACCTGAACTGGCGGGTTCGAATCCAGCCCGGGACCGCCAAACAACAATGACGGCTGCAACCAAAAAATGGCCAGGCATTGTGGTGGGCGCCCTTAGTCCCAGCTACTTGGGAGGCGGAGGCAGGAGACTCGCTTGAGCCCAGGAATTGGAGGTTGTTGTGAGCTGTGATGCCACACCGCTCTATCCAGGGTGACAGCTTGAGGCTCTGTCTCAAAAAACAAAAAATCAAAAAAAAAAAAGAAAATACTACAGTTTGTTCATTCTCCCACTGATAGACTCCTGGGATGTTTCAGTTTTTGAAATTATGGATACAGTTGCTATGAACATTCTTTTACAAGTATGTTTGTGGACATATGCTTTCATCTTGTATAAACAGCTAGGATTGGAATTGCTGGATTATAAAGTACACATTTACTTTTATAAGAAACTGTCAATCTCTTTTCCATAATGGTGGTACTACTTTATGCTCCCATCAACAGTGTATGAGAACTCTTGTTGCTCTACACAGCCCTTTTTAACTGAATAATTTGGCTCCAGTTAGTATCACCCTGCATGCCATTCTGGATTTCTTTGCTTTCTAAGTGTGGCAGTGATTAAGCTCCTCCTCCAAGTTTATATATAATAATAAAGCAGTCACTTTGATTATACATTTTAGAAATGTAGCTGTATGGAAGGAAATTGAATTGTGTCCATACCTAAGGGAATGGAGACTGTTGGACTTTCATCGTTATCACAGGGTGGGGTAAGGCTGATTAGGACATTAAGAAAAACCTGTAACCTGCTTTTAAAGATCTATGCTTTGGAGCTAGCCTATAAGATAACAGAAGTCAAATCTAGTTTTGATTGTGTGTGGCAACAATTATGAGCAGAGGGTCACTAGCACAACCTCTGTGAAGTTGTAAGAGATTGCTTTAAAATATGTCACCACATAGATCAAGTTCAAAGATTCCCTTTTCTGCCTCATGGCCAATAATCTAGACAGGATTTCAAACACCCTGAAAGTGTAATGGAAAAGAATCTCATATAAAATACAGGCTCCTGCAGATTTCAGCAAAGGGAGTAGGAGAAGTAAAAAAGAGCCATCCAGATCATTTGATAAGAGAACAGAGAAGATCTTAGCAATTTCCTTGTAATAGCTGTAATTCTTGGTAACTTAATCCTTGGAGGGGATGGTGAGGGGGAGATATTCCCACATGCCAGAGGTATTCCAATAGATTTCTTACTAGAAACACTATCCACCAAAACTAAAGTCTTATTTTCTATCTGGTGATATATAGAATTTCTTTTCCCTAAACCAGTGACTTAGAAATATAAAGGTTACTAAATTTACCCAGTTTAGAGAGACTACTATAATTCTGCATGACTCCGTCTGTGTCTGTTGCATGACATCTGTGATATCATGGACCTTCCCTGTCTGTTTTTCAGAGAGATGGGAAGATGAATAAAGAGTTTATGTTGACAAGGACTATAAACTAAAAAGCTCCAAACACACTCCCCCAGGCTCCCAGAATACAAAGAAAAAAGTAATCACTCCAAATGACCCCCAACTATTTAGAATTTCATACCATCAAGTCAGATGAACCAAAATTGCTACCACCTGTAAAGATTCAAAGAAATACAAAAATCACTAAGAAGAAGATGAAAAAAAAAAAAAAGAGTGGCAGATGTGGTTAGAGGGAGGGAGAATAAGCAGAATAAGAACATGCTTGGAGCACCACCTCCAGGGAACTTGTGATCATATCAGAGACTGAGAAGTTCTGCCAGATTGGAAAGTAATAAAGCAAAATGCCTTATCTATTCTTTTCATACTCAAAATTTTAAAGAAAATTTTTTTTAATTTATAAATCTTTTAGGATCATAGAACTAAAGGCTGGAAGGAGTTTGAGTCTATCTATGCACAAAACCATTGACTTTTAGCTTTGGAGGAGACCTTGGGAATCCATTTAGTTTAATTTGCTACCCAAAATAAAACATTCCTTGCAAATGTGAATCTGTTTAGTTATAGGAAATGTAGATCTGCTCCAATTTTTGAGAACTCTCTTACATCAGGGCTATCTGCCTTCCTTTAACTTCCATTCCCAGGTCTTAGTAACATAGAAGTATACTCATAGTCCTCTATAAGTTAGATCTTTATATATTTGATGTTGAATACATTAAGTCTCTTGAGTCTTCTGTTTCCTAGGCTGAAATATCCCCAGTTCTTTTAATATGGTTTCCAGATCTCTCGTTAGCCTGGTTAACTTTTGGCTCTATTGTACTTTTATCAGGGTCCTCCTTAAAATGCAGTGCTCCAAATGAAATGTAATGCCTTAGGTAAGGGCTTATTATCATAGCTAACTGCCTCCAATTACAGCTGATGAAAGAGATGCCCAGAGAGGTTAGATTACTTGCTCACATTTACAAAGGCAGGTAGTAGCAGAGATAGAAATAGAATATAGATCTCCTGATTCTCAAGTTAGTATTTTTTCCCTATATCACGCTGAAAATAACCTATTGGATAGAAAAAAATCAGAATACGCTTTTTTAACATGATAACAGAGTTTTTTGTGATGACAAAAAGAATGAATGGAAAATAAGTCTTAAAATCAAGCGCTTCCTTCTCCTAGGCCAACTTAATCCCTTCCTTTGGTCCTCACTGCTGCCCACAAAGGAAAACAAGATAAACTCTTGGGTAACCTCTTCGGGCAAAGGTCTTGAAGGATCTAGTAGCAGAGGATCAAAGCGTGTGAGTAAGCCTCTGGTCTTTGTTTAAGAAGTCCAGTACAGTCCAGACAGGTTCCCTGCACTTCTCAACTGAAATTTGAACACTTACTTATTCCAGCCACAGCATCCTTTGATGGTAAAGATGACTTAAATGTAATAAAGAAATATAAAATAACTGCATTTTGGTCCAGGAGTTTGGGGAGAAAGGATGCCAAACATTATAAACTATACTCACCCATTAATCAGAATTTTGAGTATAAAATGGATATAGCAAAAGTACAGAATGAAGGGACATATATACCCTCTGGAGCAATAGTGAAGATTAAATTTGAGAACACTGGGCAAAATAGCATTCTGCTTGCATAGTGGTTAAGATTTGGTGGGCAGTGCCTGTGGCGTAGTGGGTAGGACACCAGTCCCATATACTGAGGGCTGTGGGTTTGAACCCAGCCCTGGCTAAACTGCAACAAAAAAATAGCCAGGCATTGTGGCAGGCGTCTGTAGTCCCTGCTACTCGGGAGGCTGAGGCAAGAGAATCGCTTAAGCCCAGGAGTTGGAGGTTGCTGTGAGCTGTGTGATGCCACAGCACTCTACTGAGGGAGATAAAGTGAGACTCTGTCTCGTAAAAAAAAAAAAAATTTGGCTTAGGTGCTTTCATTTATATGTTTCCCACCTCCTACAAGTTCTGAGTTCATTCTCCCATACATATGGAATTAATTCAATATAAACTTACCGCAAATCAACAAGACAAAAGGCATTAAGAATTGAAATTCACATAAAAAGACCTTAAAGAAATTCAGCAATTAATGCTAGAGACAAGCATGCAGACAATAAACAAGCGATAGTGATATTACAGGCAATGGATGCACAGCATATAAACATTCCTAGACTGAGATTTTTCCTCTGAAAGCAAGACTCAAAGTTGGGGGAGAATTTAGAATCAAACAAATATACATTTGTTATTGTATTGGAAATTCCTTACAATACAAATGATCCAGTAATTCCTCTTCTGTTAATGGACTAAACTTGCCCTGTGATATTAACTGATCCTAGGGAGAGCAGGTCTGGTTATCAACAGGATAGCAGCCAGTGCTAGACCTGACCATAGGTCCCAATATGGTCAGCTGTGCAGTACTTTGACTCTGATGGATCTGAATTTTCTACAACCAAAGATAGGTTGCAGTGAAGAATATGCCCACTGCCAAAAGTGATACCATTATTTGTTTGTTTGGGAGTAGCACACTGCTATGTTTGGAGATGAATATGAAAAGAACAACAGAGATAAGGTCAGGACAAGTCATGCTGTCCTTCTCCTGCCACTGGATAGACTAGGAAGCAGAAAACTATTATGCTGGACACAAGCCATTCTTATCCCCAAAGCAATGGCTTTTACAAGCCAAATAACAAATAGAAATCAAATCTAGGAATGCTAAGTTCACTGAGAAATCCAAAAGAGAAATACCAATTGTCGATTCTTTCCCAAAGGGATTGGAAGGAGAGGTTAAATAAAGTATTTCTATAACATGCAATCCAAAAGCCATCTTTGTTTGCTGCATGGTAAATCATGATGGCAGGAGAAGTCTTATCCTGTTAATGTTGAAAAATGAGCTAGAAGAAGATTAAGTCACAGTCATCATCACTAAATAAATACTTTATGCATACATACAGCACAATGCTCAGACAAGGCATAGCTTCCCTGCTCTCAGTCACCCTACAAACGGAAATTCTCGTCCAGGTTCTGCTACCACTATCATGGTAAAGCATCCTGCCAGACAGAGGGACATTCAGACAGAATGCTATGAAGATCCAGAAAGGAGTTTGTTTAGAACACCATAGAATTGACTAATGTTTAAATTCTTGGCATAATGTTTTTTATTTCCTTTTCTGAATTAAGGAATGGGCCTGTTCCTCAGTATAAAAAAATAGATAATGTACCAATCAATAAAGAGCAGATGCCATATGCTGTATATTAATCTAACTACATTGCTCTTTCCTGCCTACAGAGTTGAAGACTGCCATTCTGTTTATTGAAGGGGAACAATGTTATAGACAGTCAAAGGACCAGAGTCTCCAATTTCTTCTATACTCTATGTTGACATTATCCCCACTGTTCTTCTCTTACTGTTAACATATACCTACAGTTTCACTTGGTGTCATCTCACCAAATAAAAATCTTATGTGGTTTAAGACAAAATGATTTAATGAATCAGACATTCTACTTCCAGGCATACATCTAGGTAAAAACCTCTAAGACACATTCATATGTGTGCACAAGTTAAACAAGTATATGCATGTTCCATTAAGTGCTATTTGTAACAACAACAACAACAACAACAATGGGAAATAAGTGTTCATCAATAAGAGAAAGGATAATAAAATTTAACCATATTAATAAAATGGAAGACCATACAGCAGATACAGGGAATAATGAAATCTCATTATTGGCATGGAGAAGTAGAGACAATAATGAATGGAAAATGTTGCAAGATGATACATAGCATGATACACTCATGTAAATTTGGAAAATACACTAAGTAATAATATATATTGTTCATAATGTTCATGATTATACATGAATTCATGGTAGGAATGGGCTTGCTTAGGCCTAGAGATCAAACAGCCTTATAGCTTTCATATGCTACAATGTATTATTTCTCTTCTTTTCCTTTAACACCATTTTCTTCTTTTTATAGTTCTTCTAACTAATTGGATAGGTTTCTAAAAATATATATAAAGATAGATCATGGGAATATAGTATTTTTTATTTTATTTACATTTCTTAAAGAAATAGGTCTCAAGGGACCACTTAAAAACACTTGACTATTTATTTTAAGCTATTGAGAAACACATCTATTGGGTGTTTAATATTTCCTCTGAAACTTAAAAGCAGAGAGTGGCCATCTGAATGAACATTTACTGTTTCAGACATGAACCATTCAATTATAGTGGTTCTAGGCAAGGTCATTAGAGATAGGTAGAATGGCATAACAATTAAAATATCTTTGGCATTAGGTCTGGGCTCAATTCTTGGTTCAGCTATTTGGTATGACTTTAGATAAGCTGTTTAGCCCCTTTAAACTTCAGTTCCTTCACCAATAATAATTTTTATCTCATATTGTCTTTTTTGTTTTGTTTTGTTTTGCAGTTTCTGGCCAGGGCTGGGTTTAAACCCGCCACCTCTGACATATGGGGCTGGCGCCCTACTCCTTTGAGCCACAGGCATCGCCCCTTTATCTCATATTGTCTTTGGAGAATGACCTGAGATAATGTATGAATGTACAACTTAGTTTTTCCTGGCACATGGGGAAATCTTCAAAGAACGATAGGAAAAAATAAAAGGGATGATGAAGCTTTATTGAGAGTTTTTTGATGTTAACCATTATTTTTTTAATTAAACATAAATGAGGAATAATGCATATTCTCATCATAATAATGGGGAATAGGAAGGGGGCACACAGGTACAAATTGTGAGGTAGTGAACAGGGATAGGAAGCCTCCCTGATGTGAGTCAGCACTCCCCGCCCCCCCAAAGTCCTTCCCATTATCACTGGTCTAGCCTACAGAACCAAAGCATGAGTATTTCAGGCTCATAGAACTATAGAGATATAGCTGGTTGAAATTCTGGACTACTACTCCATCTAGAAGCCTAGGTTCCAGAGGTCATAACAAAATGAGACTTCCTGTTGGAAGCACTAAAACCTCCACGTGGTCAAAATTCTGAGGCACTAGAAGGTGGTGGTGGCTCATCCTCATTCTAAGTAGCCTGGAAGCAATATGAATAGTGTCAGGGGATACTTACTGAGCAGGTGACAGAAGATAAGTGTCCCAAATAAAAGCCAAAATGTTACCCTAAAACATCTGTCTACTCTAAGTCTCATTTCTCTTCCTAATAGAGACAATGCTATTTGTTACTTTCCTCCAAATATCAGTAAAGGTATAGAACAAAAGACTAAAAAATTTAGATTCTTCAGACATATTAACCACTAACTTTGAAGATACTTCCAGTAGTGTTCACCTGCCCAGTCAACACCCTTGTTACCTTCCTCCCCACTTCTAGATCTAGAACACATCATATGTCTCTGCTGAAGACATAATAAAACTGCTTTAATTAGATGTTTGTTTCTCATCAGCATTTCCTGTTAACTACTCCAACTTCATCTAAAAAGTATCCTTAACAGATGTCTATTTCCCCTAGTTATAAACTTCAAAAATCACAATGATCAGAAAATGAATAAAATGGACTTTCCTTTATAGTAAGCCTTACCTAAAATGGTTCCTCCCCTAGATAAATAGGAGTTGGAACACTTTGAAGCTAATCTAAATATTTCTTGATAAAATTTAAACCTCTATTCTCTTAATCTATATCTGTATAGAATAGTTTGGAAGGAAGACCTTGGCACCTCAAGCTATATTTGTCAGAAGTTTTCATATACAAAATTGCTTGAGCAATACTCAATCCACATTTCGCTCTCAGTCCAGAGACAGTGCTTATCATTTTAGCAGCCAGGTGGTTTGACATGTTTCTTATTATGTTAAGAAAATGAAGGAACAGATGGTAGAAGGGATTAAGTGATATGACTGGGACCAAGAATAAGGGTTTTTAAAACTCTTCCCCTTTCATTTTTTGGGACATGTTCTTTTTGCATGCTGGTCTGCATTCTCTCAAGAGTTTAAATTAAGAAGGCAAAGATCACAGTGAATGTTCTGACTCCTTGGGAGTAATATTTGAAGTCTTACCCTCTTGAATGTCTTATCTAGCCTGACTCCTTAAGTAAGTCCGCCTATATTAAACAGATTTTTCTGAGAAGGGTGCTATAAGACTCAGAGTTGGTTTGTCAGGTGAGGTGTTAAAAAACAGAAAACGACAATTTACCAAAGAAGATAGTAGGGAAAGAAGGGAGTGAGAGAAGGAAAGAAGAATTGAAGGAGGATGGGAGCTAGGGAGGAAGAAGAGTGGGAGGGAGAGTGAGAGAGAGAGGGACAGAAAGAGGAAGAAACAGTCCCTTCTGCTTTCAGGAGAGGGGGAAAAACCCTTTGATATGATGTTGGCACTAATATAATTTAAAGTAGCCCATACACCTATAGAGAAAAGCCATGTTTTCATCTTGATAAATACTGGGTTTGCACATATACCACAACTCATAATAATTTAGGATCAAAACTGCACCTGCAATTCACAATGACCTATATTTTGCTCCAGTCCCCAAAAATTGCTCTGCAGCAAAGCCAAGCCAAAACAATGCTCAAAAAAAGGGCTGAAAGTTCCTGACAATTTCCTTTCTACTCCACATGCTGCCAAGGTCACCTGGAGGTGAAGCTGAACTCTCCATTTGGCCTTTTTTGCTTTTTCCTCCCCTTTCCCTCCCTCTACTTATATTCTGATATGGTTTATGGCCTATACCTCAATGGCATTATCACCCTGGATTTTTATCAGACCTGGGGTCAGGCAAAGCAGGAAAAGAGATTGGATGTGAGACTGGGTGTGGCAAGGTCTTTTGCCTTATCAGGGAGCTAAGAAAGTGAATCCACCTGGTATGCTTTTGGTTGTGAAGTACAGTGAGGTGAGCCAAGGTGCTGGGGGTCACTAGGAGTTCACCTTGGATAAAGAACCAATGTTTGTAGAACCTAGACCATCAACTTTTCCAATTTGCAAAGATGTATTTCCTGTTGAGTTTCTTTCTCTCTGTCATCTAGGCAAAAGAATCTAGTATGCAGCCTGCTTGGTGTATGCAGAAAACATCTCCTTCCTGAATTAAATCCAATTATGGTAATTCATTCAGAAAATCTCTGTGATCACTGACACAAGTTAAATTGTACATGGTGGAGGGGCTGGGTGGAAAAGACCACGGTGAACTCTGTCAAGGGTACCTGGATGCTTTCTTCACCACTGCACTGACCTCTACCTGAACCTATCCCAAATCATCTCACAAACGACTCATCTTTGGCATGTCTTGTTTTCCTCTTTTATAAAATAAAATTCATCACTATTTATTCCTAAGCTCCTCTGTTACCTTTTTAGAGAGCCTCAGAGAGTAGAACAACCAAGTCTCAGTGACAGGAAAAGAAACACAAGATCACATTTCAAGAGTTGTGCTTCTGGATTTTGAGGCTGAGGGCCGGCAGACAGGCAGCCCTATAGCTAGCCCTGCATATGATGTTAGTGGCATTATTATTTTATGCTAATATTTGATGGAACTTGCTATTGCTTGGGTCCTACTAAAGAATGATTAGAAGTACAAAGCAGGTGAGTGTACTCAATAATCCCTCCTATTAAGGTCATGGCCAAAAATATTTCAGAACACTAAGGAAATGTAGTGTTTTCTGAGACTCATATTGCATTAAGGGGAAGTAAATATGAGACCAAATACTCTACTTTCCTAGGTATAGTCAAATTGCCCTTACATCTACCTGACCTACTTTGGAACCTAGGTCTGATCAACTATAATGGCCATAATCACTTTTACTCAAACTGGAAGACTTTCTTAAATCAAGGCATCCATGGTCAAGACATATTTGAAGGTACCAGATTCTCTATTGAAATACTCAGTGTGTATGCACACAGGCCCCTTTGCAATTAGCTCAAAAAGCAGGACAGATATTAACAAGATATACTTACATTTGTAAGCATTTCTCTCATTGGAATTATTTGACTTCCTTTTAATTCCAAAAAGATGCTTGTTCATTTGTTCATTCATTCATTCATTTGAGAAACATTTATTGAACAGCTGCCATATGTCAGTAACTGAGATAAGGATATAAAATGAGTACAACAACAATCTCCGTCTTAAACAGTTCACAGCTTAGTTGAGGAGACATAAGGAAAATAAATAAAGTACAGTATATTTATTTGCTGTAGCAAAGCACCGTGTAAAGTGTTAAATAGGTGTAGAGAGCAGCCAATCCCTGCCTGATAGAGTTAGGGAAAGCTTCCCAGGTGAGGGGAAACATCTGACCTGAGTCTTAAAAGTTGAGTAAATGTTTGCCAGGGGAGTAAATGCCTTGATAAAAGAAACGTTGCTATGTTGTGTTTGGGGAATAGCAACAAATTTGGTGTGAGTATACCAAGGGAATGATAGGAAATGTAGGTGGAAAGGCAGGGAGGGGCTGGCCTGAGAAGGTTTTTGTCTGTAAGAGCTTAGGACCTTCCTTGGAGACTATGGAAAAAATCTTAAGTTTTAAGCAGAAGAATTATCAGTCAAATTTGTGTTTTAGAAAGGTGACTTTAGCAACAATGGGGAGGGGTGTAGTATGCTAAAGCAGTGGAAACATTGAAACAAATATGCAAAATAACTACAATAAAGTCTATAATAAATGCTGATGTTAATGTAGACATCTATGTAAGTTTTGTCATACATCTGCCACCATTATGAGTATTCCAAATAATGTGTTATAATAAAAAGAGTCCATAGTTTGGAATGAAATAATGATGAACGTCTTCCTAGAGAAGGGAAGCAAGTATTGAGCAATAAATGAAGCATCCCAGAGTATAGAAATACTACAAATAAAGAATTAGGTTTATAACTGTATGGATGTGTCTATAAGTTGGAGAATATCTATCAGATATTAGAATAAGCAAGTGAAACAAAATTGAGGCCTACACATTTAGACAGGTATTCCAAGTTACACAGAAACATAACACAGAAGACCATGAAAGTCTAACTGGGTCCCCTGAGCTGCCATGATCATGCCTATAACTCTATAAAGGACCTAGTTTATTTCTATGCTTGGCATTTGACTGAGAGTAAATACGTTGGGAAAACACTGCAATGCTGAACCTTAATCGCCAACCAAGTGAAATGATTTTAACTTTAGATAACAAACTTGAGTTACCAGTTAGTACCTTGTGAAGTTTCCTCTTCAATTAAGTATTCTACAAGAAACAAAAGAGTGTATATATATATATATGTCACAAGATGCTACTAAAGAAGGAGTTAGGTAGGAGAAGGAAGGTAGGGCAAAGAGTGTATGTGTATCCTATCTGAAGCTTCTTTTGAAATAAGGAAAACTTCAGTGTTACTCAAAACAGTGTTACTTAAGCTAGGCAGAGATGTGAACAATTAGATCATTCCAATCCTATGAATAGAGTAATTATTCTCAATAATAAAACCCATTTTGGATTATTATTCTTTGTTTACTAAACCACCAGGAGCATTCATTCCAGCCAGCCTTGTCAAAAGTGAAACTAAACAGTTTGTTTTGTCTAACGATAGATATTCTCAGCCCAAACAAGGAGGGATCTAAAATTTTTGCTTTTATAAAATGTGAATTTATCATGGAATGATATTACATAATTAAAGGGAAGATAGAGGCAGCAGAATAATGTAGGATTCTTTTTTTTAGTGTGACAATGGATAAGATGAATTTTTTTTCCAGTCTAAAGCTGTCTTGAGTGTCAATAAATCAATCGTTTATGGTATTCCTTTAACCTCATACCCACATGATAACTGTAGCACCATTACTCAATTTTGTTGATTATGTAAGTCAATAAGCTGCACATTTACTTTAAAATAATATTTCATGGACAAGACAAAATTAAAGTTTAAGATCCTTTCATTTTGTACCATAAATGACCTTAGCACCACTACCTGTCAACAATCATGCTAAGTTACGGCTGTATGTTTTACCTACCTTATTTTGAATAGTTTCATAAAGATGTCCAACCCATATGTCAATAGACCATTTGGAATTCAAGTAACACCTCATAGTTCTCAGATGTAATTACAACGTTTTCTAAATATCTGTAGATGCCATATGATTTCCAAACTGCAATAATCTTCCTAGGCTACTGTCAGGCCTGGTAACCTCTCATGACTTCAGGAATCCATCCACAATGTGAGCAAGTAGGTTATTTTCCCTAGCAGTTTTAACAAATGTTATGCTTCACAAAGACATGGATGGTCAAAACTCATTTTTATTTTCTGATTAGTGCTGCTCAATTAATCCTTAACTCTCATACAATTGGCACTAAAAGAGATATAATCTTCTAAAAGTACAATTGTCCCCGGACATATCCTGATTTCACCTGTTCAGGTCTCTGGGTATTCAATAAAGCAAGTTCAGCCGCTGTGCCAAGAGGCCACACAGAGTTCAAGGTAACACCTCACAGCCATCAGCAGGTTAATTATAATTTCATTTTCAAACACACCGGCTGCATGCTTGTTTCAACTCCAAATGACCTTACCTGCTTAATTTTTGGGGGGGGGGGTCTACATGGAGTAAATTTCTGTCAGCAAGCCGAAAGGCCACTCAGAGTTCATGGTAACAATTCACATTTTTAACAGGTTGCCCAGACCTAAATCCTCACTTTCAAACATCCAGACAGAACACTTAACTGACTATGAAAGGGAGTCATGAGGAGGGAGAAGAAAAGGGATGAAAATGGAAGGAGAGTGGAAAAAGAAAGAGATACAACTCCTGACTTCTGGAGTTTTGACAGTTTCAGTGCCAATGGCTATAGTGAGCTAACTGGCTCATGGAGGAAGGGCTTGCACTTTTAGGGTGGAGCTTGCAGAAGTTTCTAGATACTTGATAACTGCATCACTACCAGAAACAAAACTGTCTCAAAAGCAGTGCTGTGTTACATTCTGAAGTGATCACAATAGTGGAAGCTTAACTGCATAGAAAGCAACTAAGACAAAAGCTGGCTTCTTTCTGCTTTCTCAGTGAGTAGGAATAAAAAAGGAAGTTCTCAGAGGGGTAAGTGTTTTCTGCAGACAAGGGTTCTTTCTCTTATCAATTAGCCTTAAAGAACCCAGCTAACATTGATGAGAGGAGACATTTCAGATGTGATTTTTTTCTCATCTCCTGTTGCCTAAAATGTATCATGTGCCAGAATGACAAATTTTGTAGAAATGTTCTCTAGGACCAACTTACCCATTTTCCCACTTAAAATCCCAAACAAAAACAATTGGCCTGAAAGTTTTTTCTCAGGAATGCTTTCTGCTTAACTCATTAACTCCTCCTGTATGGAAATTTCATTTTCCATTTCACAGAACTTAGCTGATTTTTGTTTTGTTTTAATTTTTAATTTTTCCTCAAGCAATATAAATTACTGAACCACTCATACTATTAAACTGCACATTTGTTAAGTTGACTTGAAGAGATTAAATTAAATACACAAGCATATTTCATTCTTAGCCATCTATTCTCTCTTACCGAAACAATCAGAGGTAGCATGGGACCTTTCCTTGCTTAGAAGCCTTCCCTGGCACTTAAACCTCCACATGGCTGGTGTGCATCTGCTTTCTTACAGACTGATCTGCCTCTCCGATCCTTGCTGACAAAATGATAATTTCTATAATGTTCACTATTCCATTTTTGGAGAATCCTTTTCTTGGCAAACAAATGGGTGGTATAACAATCCTTTTCATTTCCAAATCTTAATCACTGATCATCTCAATACTGCTTTTCAAATCAGGGAGGTAACTTCTGGTTGTTTCAAGCATTTGAAACAAAGCATTTAGATGAGTGCCCAACATAAAGCCTGAATGTTTTGTTATTGTTGCCTTATTCAATGATTCACATTTGTTAAGTTGCAGAGCCTGTTTTATTTACCCAAATGAATTTTATGAAAAGGACCAATAATATATGAAATATATAAGGTGTCCTAAAAGTCACCCCTGAAGTCACTTAAGGAAAGTCATCCCTGAAGTCACTTAAGGAAAATGGGAAGTTGTAGCTAAATGTACTTTTATTTACAAAATATTCATTTTAGCCTCTGTTTATAATATAATTTTTGTAATGCATATTTTCTAAATAAGGGTACATTTAGCTTCAATTTCCCATTTTCCCTATATATGACTTTTGGGGTGACCTTTGGGACACCCTGTATAATATCAAAGCTACTTAGGCTTTAGGATAAAAGTCCCCTGTCCTCCAACTTCCACTACTCCAGTACAGAATCGCATCCAATTATAGCTCAATAAAACCACTAACTTCCAGACACCAGAACTTCAAAGCTAGTAAGATATGGATGTTGGTAGTAATTATAAAGCCTGTATTTGCAAATGATGAATCATTTTTCTAAACTTAATTAACTCAGAACTATATGAATGATCATGCCAGAATATTTTTCCATTCAATTATCATCTCTTGAAGGCAGGAACTTAGCTTGTTTATATTATTCTCCCTACAATACCCACCCTAAGTGTTAAATAAATGTTTCTTACATTAAACTCAACAAATACATTACCTGCCTCAGATTGGAAAAAATTTCTTTCACTGCAGAAGTTTTCATTTTATGGGGGCAAGACTGAAATCTCCTTCTCATCCTTGTTCTACATTCACCCAAAAATCCCTCATCATCACAGGGATCAGATGAGACTAGTCATGGCATCAGACTCTATTCAGCACAGAAATACTCCATCTGATCTTCAAAAAGGTGACAACCTCCATGCATCTCAACTTTCCTTAATGAGAAATATAGAATGACTATTGAAAGCTGAGGCCTTCAATAAAGCTTATTTGGTCTCAACTTTCCCACTTATAAATGGCAACAATTAAACCGATCTTTACCCTTGTCTGGCATTCAAAAAGAGGTGCTGAGTGTCAGACCAAGGCAAGGAAGTCATTTAGAGTCTGCCTTTCATTTTAGGGAAATTGTTCCTTTTCGGTCAACAATCAACCAGGTATTTATTGACATTCTGTACAGTTTTTTTTTTTATAAAACTGCATCTTCTTTATTCTGCATACTTTAATTCCAAAACAAAATAAAAAAAAA
>CAUYON010083848.1:0-16721 GCA_963573935.1 Arctocebus calabarensis | reverse complement strand
GAATAGAACCTTCTCTAAAGAAGACAGACAAATGGCTAACAAACATATGAAAAAATGCTCAACATCCCTAATTATTAGAGAAATGCAAATCAAAACCACCCTGAGATACCATCTAACTCCAGTGAGAATGGCCCACATCACAAAATCTCAAAACTGCAGATGCTGCCGTGGATGTGGAGAGAAGGGAACACTTTTACACTGCTGGTGGGACTGCAAACTGATACAACCTTTTTGGAAGGAAGTATAGAGAACTCTTAAAGAACTCAAGCTAAACCTCCCATTTGATCCTGCAATCCCATTACTGGGCATCTACCCAGAAGGGAAAAAATCCTTTTATCATACGATTGTAAGAGGGACTTTACCCAACAAATGCAATCAGTATAACATGGTTTCTTGTACCCTCAATGAATCCCCAATAAAAAAAAAAGGTCTTATTCAAGATTTCCCAAAGGAGGGACTTATTTGCAAGGAAATATGAATGTGTAACAGAACTCAGATAGCAGCATGCTCATTTCCATCTGGGGTCATTAACAGAAGACCTAAAGAAACCAAGGCAATCTGTATCTCTCTGTTTCTGACTGTGTCATCTTTCACCTCATCTTCTCTTTGCATATGTGTTTCATTCTCCTCTTTCCCTATGAAGCAGACTTTTAACTAACCCAACCATGGCCATCCTCACCCTTTATATCACTTAGAAGTTCAAGTGTTCAACAGTAATAGTCACAGTTAACATGATTCTATTTGGCCTTCTCAAGAGAAAAAAAAAAGTGATTAGATAAGCCAAACACTTATGTCAGTTCATCTAGTATTAGCCCTGGAACTGACTCAATAACTATGGGTTGAGGGAGAAAGGTCACATGGTCCACAGCAGTTGGAACTATATGACACAGATTCTCTAACAAGAGGATATGGGCATTTCTAATGTTAAAATTAATGAAACACCTACTTCAAACCCTGAAATTAATTCAGTGAATAAATCACAAAGCAATCTAAATGTATGCAAAGGTGCTAATGGCTGATCACAGCCCCAAGATAACATAAATGCAATTTTAAATGAAGATAAAAAACATAATGTGTAATGAAAATTTCCAGTATGTTGAATGAGAAAATAAGTTCACAAGTAAGATGTAATAATTTCTTTAGTGATGAATAATATTGCATTGCCTGAACACACCATTGTTTACCCACTCACCTTCTGAAGGTCATCTTGGTTGCTTCCAAATATTGGTAATTGTGAATAAAGCTGTTCTAAATATTTGTGCTCAGGTTTTTGCTAACTACAAAGGAGCATAATAGCTTGATCATATGGTAAGAGTGTGTTTACTTTTTTGCAAAAAATTGCCAAGCTCTCTTCCAAATGGCTGTACCATTTTATGTTTCCACCAGCCATGTATGAGAGTCCCTATTTCCCCACATCTTCACCAGCATTTGGTGTTATCAGTGTTCTGGATTTTGGCCATCTAATAATTGTATTTTGATTTGCAATTCCTTAATGACATCTTTCATGTTCTTATTTTCCATCTATGTATATTTTTCAATGAAGCATCTGTACATGTCTTTCATTCACTTTTTTTTTTTTTATTAAATCATAGCTGTGTACATTAGTGCCATCAAGGGGTACAATGTGCTGGTTTCATATACATTCTGAAATATTTTCATCAAACTGTGAAACATAGCCTTCATGGCATTTTCTTAGTTATCGTATGCAGACATTTGTATTCTGCATTTAGTAAGTTTCGCCTGTACTCTTCTAAGATGTTGTTCATTTCTTTGCTGTTGGATTTTATCTGTTCTTTGTATATTTGGCACAATATTAATAGTTCTTTATCATATGTGTCTTTTGCAAGTATTTTTTCCAAATCTATAACCTGTCATCTTCTTTTCTTGACATTACCTTACACAGAGCAAAAATTTTTAATTTTAATGAAGTCCAACAAATCAATCATTTCTTTCATAGATCATTCCTTTAATATGTATGTGAAAAATCATCTTGGTTTTCTCCTATGTTATCCTCTAAGAATTTCATAGTTTTTCACTTGATATTTAGGTTTATGACCCATTTGGAGTTAATTTTTGTGACGACTATAAAGTCTGGGTCTAGATTCTTTTTTCTGCTTGTATAAGTCCAATTGTTTCTGCATTGTTGAAAAGACTGTCATTGCTCCATTTGATTCCCTTTGTTTCTTTGCCAAAGTTCACTTGACTATATTTATGTGGGTCTATTTTGGGGCTCTGTATTCTGTTCTATTAACATACTTCTTACAGTTCTTTCTATGACAGGAAAACTAGTCAGCAGAGTATAATATAAACTTGAAAACAACCATCAGATTTTCCCAGTTCAAATTATTCTCACCAATCTACCCTGCACATGATCAAGGCAAATTATAATGGTAAAGGTAAAGGGTAAAAAGTTTAAAGCAAAAATTTTTTTTTTGAGACAGAGTCTCACATGGCATCACAGCACACAGCTCACAGCAACCTCCAATTCTTGGGCTAAAACAATTCTCTTACCTCAGCCTCCCAAGTACTTGGGACTACAGGCACCCGCCACAACACGTGGCTGTTTCTGTTGCAGTTGTCACTGCTGTTTCAGCTAGCAGGCTGAGTTCAGACCCACCACCCTCGGTATATGGGGCCAGCACCCTACTCACTGAGCCACAGGTACTGCCCCAAAACAAAACATTTTAATACAGGTTATATTTATGATGCTGCATGAGCAATCTTACATGTTACAAGTGAAGGATTTCTACATTGGAGGCTAAGCAAAAGGAATGATGTAGCCTCTACATTTTCTCACATTAATTACTCCAGAATCCATTTCTAGGCAATTCTACATGTAGCTACCATTGTGTAGACAGATTTCTTGGCATATGCATATGAACTGATTTGCAGCAGCAAATAATTTTACCTGCCTACGTACATAAAATGCTATTAATGTGCATAAAATGACAAGCAGAGGACTAGAGCTGAGAGCCTGGAAAGACATTAGAGGTCACATGGTCCAGTGTGCTTTTTGTATAGATGAAGAAAATGGCAACTGGAAGATATTTATAGGCTTGTCCAAGTCATATAGCCTGAGGATGTGCTTAGTTTTCAAGTATCTTAATGTATAATTAAAAGTTCACTAAAATGAAAAAGAACAGTTAGATCTGGGATGTTGAGAAAAATAGTTCTTCAATTTACATTCTCATACTACAGGGTTTCACTGCTATGGACCTTTGCACATACTGGTCCCCCTAAAATACCTGCCCTCCAACCCTTAGTTTGATAGTTTTGTTTCAAAATCATATTCCAGTTAAACACCTCCTTCATGGTGTTCTGGATTCCACTCAACATTGTTAGTTATGGCTGTATTATCTCTGTACTTGGTGTCTGTGTCATACCATGGATGAATCAGAAGTGTCTTACGTCCCACCTCCTTTCCACACAGCTCCTACCCTACTCTAGCCGTTCCTGCTCTGGCTCTTTCCACAAATCATGGACTAGCTTTGTGCAACTGCAGACTGACAGCACCTCACCCCATACCTTTGCTGTGTGCCTTTATACTTCATGTCCTGTGTTCTCTTTGCTGCACATCAGGGATCATCTGTGGGAATATACTCAGTACTCACACATGCCTGGCCCATGGAGTTAACATACATATGACGATGCTTTGACCGAGTGAGGACAGGAACCAAAAGATAAATTTGTATCTTGTTTTATGCCTCTGAAAGCCAGTTATGAGATGCAATTCTTAATGCTCCTCAGACGGATCTACAGGATCAGTCACCCAGAGCATAGCCAACTTGACAATGCCCCCCACTGTAAGGCCTCCATCTCTTCCATGTTTTACTTCCCTTGTTTCTCACTGTTTCCTGTGATCACTTTCCATTTAAACCATCTGTTTGCAAACCATGTTCTCAATAGAATACCACCACAACTTAATAAAGATTATGATCACAGATATTCAGGGATGAAAGAAGGCTTGTGACACCCCCCCTCATCAGTGACTCCTGTCTAAATGAAATGCTAGCTCACTATAAGGAGAAAGGTGAATGGAGGCTGAATGAAAAAAAAAACTACAATAACATTTGGTTTAGTAACAAAATTCTGGGCCAGATACTATAAATATCGTGTGTATTTTATACTGATTATTTTTCTTCTTTTTCCCTGATATCTTGTCCAAAAAGTTGTGATGATAACCACAATAAGCTCCTGAGATTGTAAAAATTTAAGTTCCAGTTGAAGTTATAATTAAATACATCATTCCATTACTATCCGATAGCTGATGAGAATTTTTCTCTCCTGGATGTTAGGGATGACAATTTCTTCATCTTCTTCATTTTCATCTTTCTAACAAAAGCCATGGAATGTGCCAGTCTTTGTCAATTTCCTCACTCAAATTCATTCTTCACCCTTTCTTGCCTCCTCTGTACCAAGTAGGCTGGTCTCTCTGAATTGATCGTGAGAATTCCCTGATGGCTGGCTTCCAGTTGGATTTGACCATAGGGAGGGTTTGGCAGGTGATTGGGAGGCAAAAGAAGAAAAATGTTGAGACATTCTTTTCCTGATCTCTGTCTCTCTGCCACTTTTATCTCTGGTGGCAGCTGAGTCACTTTTCAATCACAGCTCCACCAGGCTGTGGTCGCTTTATGTCCTCCTCTGGTCCCAAAGGAATAAAGGTTTCTTATTGCTAGTCTCAGTGTCACACGATGCCTTGTCTCCTTAAGCCTGGCTACTGTTACCCTATTAAAGTCTCTTCATTCAAATCATATGAACAAATTCTGGGTTTTATGAAGACTGCAGCTGCTGTACACACTCTTGCTTCTGTGCACACATGTGTGCACATACCCATACACAGATGCCAAGACAGAACATTCTTGGGCTAAAGCAATTCTCTTACCTCAGCCTCCCGAGTAGCTGGGACTACAGGCATCCGCCACAACACCCGGCTATTTCTAGTGCAATTGTCACTGCTGTTTTAGCTAGCAGGCCAGGTTCAGAGCCACCACCCTTGGTATATGGGGCCAGCACCCTACTCACTGAGCCACAGATGCTGCCCAAAAAACAAAGGTCTCTTTTCCCATCAGGCACACAAACCTTCCTGTTTCCCTTCATTCTACCAGTAATTGGTATCATCCCACTTTCTTATTTTTTATAATTTGATGGTTAAAAAGTGCTGTTGAGTTCCCTGATTACAAGTTAGGTCTATTTAATTGTTATATTTGTTAGCCATTTGAGTTTCTTCTTCTTCAACATATCCTATGCCAATTTTCCTTTTTGTTCCTCTACTTCTGTGCTATTGATTTCTGAGCTCTTTCTAGACACTAATTCTATGCCAATTTTAGACATTGTAATTATCTTCTATAAATCTGATATACATTTGCTAATAATATAAAATACAGTTCTGCTTAAAAGACAAAGACTTTGTTTCTATTGTTTACATCTAATTATTTTGACCAAAATTGAGTACATAATGGAAACTTCCCTTTCTTTCTTTCTTTTTTTTCTTTTTTTTTCTTTTTTGAGACTGTGTTTCACTTTGTCGCCCTTGGTAGAGTTCTGTAGCGTCACAGCTCACAGCAACCTCAAACTCTTAGTCTTAGGCAATTCTTTTGCCTCAGCCTACTGAGTAGCTGGGACTACAGCGCCCGCCACAATGCCTGGCTATTTTTGTTGCAGTTGTCATTGCTGTTTTGGCTGGCCGGGTTCAAACCTGTCACCCTCAGTGTATGGGGCCAGTGCCCTACCCACTGAGCTACAGATGCCACCCAATCTTCCCTTTCTTTGATGTTCAAGGTAAGCTATCTTCAAGAATCATTCTAATTGATAAATATCAATGTTCCTGAGGTCTTACAAAAAATATTTTCTGCCTTTTCCTGTGTTTCTCAGAAGAAAAATCCATAACTTCCCTCCAAATACTCCACAGCCAGTTGGCTGCAGTGGCTCACATTTGTAATCTTAGCACTCTGGCAGGCCAAGGTGGGTGGATGACTTGATCTCAGGAGTTCAAGACCAGCCTAAGTAAGAGCAAGATCCTCTCTCTACTGAAAATAGAAAACTTAGCCTGGTGTGGTCGCAGGTGCCTATAATGCCAGCTACTCAGGAGACTGAAGCAGGAGAATCACATGAACCCAGGAGTTTGTGATTGCCGTGAGCTAGGTTAATGCCACAGTGCTCTAGCTTGTAGCAACAAAGTAAGACTCTGTCTCAAGAAAAGAAAAAACTCTGTAGCTTCTGCAAAACTGTCTCAGAACATCAACACATTTTACAAAACACTTTCTATTTGTCTAGCCTTTGACAGCCTCACATCCATTATAGGCAATTGTAATTTATACAACTTATTTCTTGGCTATTCTTATTGATTGAATAAGAAAATAATCCCTTAATAAATATCCAAAGGAAATATATTGTTGGACTAGGGAGTTTAAGGCTATGTTATTTAAACAAACAAAAAAATCATTGTTTCAAAGTACATTATTATTTCTCCAGAGGCAGTTATCAAATATGCTATGATTAGTAATGTCCTGGTAAGAGAGAGATTCAGGACTCAAATTCTGAGTTCTTGACCATCCACTTCCCATTATACCCAGCACCCTAGTTACCTTCTTGACGGATATGTCCATGGAAGACCCTCCACAAAGAGGTACACTCTTTATTACCAGCTAGTATTTTTTCCCAAATCCTCACATGGTCTCATACCTGGTGTATGAGAGTTATCCAACGAAACAAAATCAACAGGGTGTGTGTGTAAGATAAAGGGTGTGCAGGGGTTGGGGAGAGAGATAGAGATGATAGAGATGGAGATAGATTTATTTTAAGGAATTGGTTCATATGATTATCAACCTTAGCAAGTCCATACTCTGCAGGGTGGGCTATCAGGCTATAGACCCAGGGAAAATCTGATGCTACAGTTAAAGTCCAAAAGCCTTTTGCTGGTGGAATCTGTTCTTATTGAGGAGAAATCAGTCTTTGTTCTGTTCAGTCCTTCAACTGATTAGATGAGGTCCATCCACATTCTGAAGGACAGTCTGCTATACTCTGACTTAAATGTTCATCTACCAGCTAACATCTTACATGAATGATTTCAATGTTATTCTAATCCAAAAGTACCTTTATTTGGTTTGACCAAATATCTGGGTACCACAACCTACCCAATTTGACAGATAATAAACAAACCAAAACCTACCTCTTAGGCCACTACTGTGACAGAGGGCTTTACATAGATATGTTGTAAAAGCATATGTCAGCCCCAACATGTGCAAATGAAAAATTGTCTTCAATGATAGCATCATCTCCTCTTCATGCCCTCTGTGTGGGGGAGGGGGGTGGTGTATAGTGAAAGGCAGAATCGAATTCACTGGGCTGGAAACAAGCTCTGGAAGGAGATAATTCATAGTGTAAAGTTAGCTTCAGTTCATTGACTGAAACATTCACGTGGGTGCATGTTAGCATGATTGGGTGCATTTAAGCATGAATTAAAATTATAAATTGTATCATGTATGAATCTCAGTCAATAGAACCAGGTGTTCATTCATATATTGAAAATATTTAACACCTGTGATGTGCTGGGCACTGTTCTTTTTTGGACACTTGGATCATAACAGTAGACAACACAAAGAAGAATGAAATGCAGACATTCCTTCTTCCTTAACTACTGAACCTTTAAACCAAACATGTACAGTCCTATCTAGTGGAGATATCAATTTTCAGGGGCAAAACAAATGTAAACCTATCCTGAGGAAGGAAATATTTTTCTTTATTGCCTAGTAACTACTTCATTTTCTTTCCTGGAAAACATCAAAATCTATTACCCTGCAGAGTAGATTTTGGTTCTGTTCTCCACCCTGGGACCTACCAGAAAAACAGAGGAACCACATTATCTTTCAGCACCTGGTTCCTTGGTAAGCCTAGGAGGGGCTTCAGTTTCATTATTCTTATAAGGACTCTAGTTTTTTACAATTTTCCATGATGGGCAGGGGTAGGCAAAGAAAACACTTGCAAGTGAAGACAGGCTGTGATGAATTCCTCCAGGTCACATATAGATATACAATCTGCACTGTGGGAAAACTGGAGGAACAATGATTCTGGTATAATGGGTATGGGTCCCTGTCATGGTAATTTAGACTTAATAGTACAAAACCATTTGTCATTTAAAAGGCTCATTCTTGATAATTTTATTTGATAAAGTGTCATTATGAGATATGGAAACTAGAATGAATTAACTCTGCATTTATGCTTAATTGTTGATACTGTTCCCTCAAAGCCAGAAAGATTTTCTTTTCACTGGAGTCAATTAAGACATTAAACAATATGGTTGTGAGTTACCTCAAAACAAAAGCAAACAAACAAACAAACAAAAAAAGATGCAAAATCAGAAAATCATGTGAGGGACTAATGCCAATTAGTTAAGCCATGCTAGGTGATACCTATTAAAGTTCAGTTCTTTCTTTTCCCAGGACTAAAATGCTCTGCATAAAGGTGTTCTTAGGATTAAAAATGGCACAGGTTGGGACACTCTGAAAGGATTCTCTTAAAATTTTGCTTGTTTCAAATTCTGACATAAATTGGATAATTTTGGACCATGCAGGATCCATACTAGAGTGCCTGGCTGTGCTCAACATTTTATGATGTCTCTCTTGGAGTTGGTGATTTCTGTTCTATTTGCTGAAATATCAGAGTAAGTTCAATGTCAGATATTGATACAATACACAATATCAATGTCAAGTTAACTATCAAAGTAAACTAACCATCAATGATCACCCAAAGCACCTATCAAATTCAAAACTATGAAAAAAGAATGAAGAAATGTGTATGCCCCTATTTTTCAGGGTCTCTGTGGCTAGAGACGCAGTGATAGATAGTATCCAAACATGCAAAAATCAATAGCAAGTGGCTATTATAATTTATTGAGCAACCAAAAGTGACATGATTTGATTCCTATCCATCATATGAAAAGAGCAAAAGTTTCTCTATGTTTATTCATTAAACAACTGTTATATTGTAGATTTGAGGCATATTCAGTAAGAGGTAGAGGAGAAATTCTTTGTACATATTAAAACATAACTGCAAAAGTCTGTAATAAATATCTTGGTCTAGGATCCTTTCAAAACCAAATATTATCATCCTTTGTAACACCAAGGATTCAGGAAAGAAAATAAATAGATGTTGTAAATCTTGTAAATCTTCTATGATGCCCATAATGGTTAATTTTAAGGTGTCAACTTGAATGGGCTATGGGCTGCCCAGATATTTGGTCAAACATTATTTGGGTGTGTCTGGGTGTTTCAATGAGATTAACATTTAATTCAGTGGACTGAGTAAAGCAGATTACCCACCCTAATGTGTGAGGATCTTGTTCAGTCAATTGAAGTCCTGAATAGGCCAAAAAGATAGACCCTCCCCCAGTATGACAGCATTCCTCCTGCCTATCTGCTCTCAAATCGGGACATCATCTTTTTCTTGGCTTCAAAGTTGAAACGAAACATCAGTTCTTTCTGGGTCTCAACCAATCTTGGGACTTGTCAGCCTCCTTAACTGCATAAGCTATTTCTTATAGTTAAACATTCTTATATACACACACACACATATCCTATTTTGTTCTCTGATGAACTCAAGACAATACCTGAGGGATTTTTCTTAAGCATGAATAACTTTTCTTTTTCCTTCCTTCACTCCTCTCTTTTTCCCAAAAGACTATAGATATTTACAGTTATCCTCAAAACATTCATGAAATAATTGATTGGATTTCTGATGGCAACGTCATTTTTTATTAAAAGTTCTATAACCACTTGGGTTTATTTCTAGATTTTCTACTCTGTTTCATTAATCTGTCTATTCACATACCCACATTGATATTTCTATATTTTAATTATTTACTTTTTTAATTATAGTACTACTCTATTAATTATTAATATTTTATGAATTTTAATATGTAATGTGCCCCTACCCACTATCTTTATTGCTTTTCTTTTCCAGTTTTCTACTGGGCATTCTTTTAATTCTTTTCTCATTGAAGTAAAATTTAAATATATAGGAAAATACATAGATCTTGAAGGTACAGCTTAATGAGTCTCAGCAATTTTATATAGCCATGTATTCCTTACTGATTTCAACATAGGAAATGAGTTTTACTTTATATTTTATATTTTTATTTAATTTTATATTTAGTTTTAATATCTTTATGATATTGAATCTTCTTATACAAACATAAGGTATGTGATCAAGTCTTTATTTTTTGTATCATTATATGATACCAAATGAGTGTCACCAAATGAGCATCTCTACTGTTTTGAGAATGCAAAATGAAATTCTATTATTTCAAGCCCATAAGAAAAACAGTTAATGCTTACTGACCAATGCAATTAAACTTAACACCAGGTGTGGTTTGTACATCATTGTCTTATCATGTCTGTGTCATATTTGGTTGCAAGATTCTGGTATGGCGAGTGCTATTAATATTCAATTGTAGGATTTGTTAGTATGAGTGAATTTCTGTAAAGCACCACTAGGTGTCCTCTACTAATAATTTTCAATGATCTGCTAAAGGACAGATTGAAACTATTTTTCCCATTCATGCATGCTCTCCGTTGTGCCACTGAACTGGTCACAAGTTGGACCACAGCGCTCCACACTCTCACTATCACTGCTAACACATAGGCCCATACACTGGAACAATGAGAACTTTGTTTGTTCCTTGTTTTTAAAAACATTCTTCTCAAGAACAAAAATGTAAACTATCATATTCTAAAAATTAGTTCACACCAGTCTCATGCCAGAGACTGGTTTGTGATGTACCTGAAAGTTGTTCAAGAACAGATTTGGAAGAGAAAATGTATAGTGTACACCTCCTTCCTTGCCTTCCACTATTCCTTAGCATTAGAACACAGCAAGAAAATGATATAAACAATGTCAAGGCCAGCCTGAAAGGAGAGAAGTAATTACAAAGTGGGGCATCTTAGAAATGGCAATGTGCACTGAGAAAGAAAGATGGATTTGAAAGGTATAAAACACAAGATTTAGCAGCCATATGTGTTGTAAATAAGAAAAATAAAGGTGTCTAGAAAATCTTCCAGAGACAAGGCAACTGGGCACAGTGGTGCCTCATGCTGAAATATAAAAAAAAAAAAAAAACCTGAAGAAGGAGAAATATTGTAATATAGGGCAAAAGGAAATAGGTTTACACTTTTTAACGCATTAGTTTTTATGTGTCTGGGGTACATCCTGGTGAACATCTCACATAGACTGAAATCACTCTGAAGAAGATTTTTGGTTAAAGAAAGGTAAGTAGAAGATGTTTTACTCTTCTCCACTCCCAAACTCCACCAAAAGCAAACAGAAAAAGGAAAAGGAAAATTATCTTCAATGAGACATGGAAAAGGACACAACCACAAGCCACAAAGTAGGAGGCATATCTGCCAAATACTGTGAAGTCTAGACTAAAATGAGAGAAGAGCAACCTCAGAGCCAGCCCTCGCCTCCTAGTCACTAGACAAGGACAACCATTTCCCCAAAATTTCATGTCAGCAACAGCTCAAAAATTCCTTTGATTAGAGTGTTGAGCTCCATGGAGAAAGAGTCTATGAGAATGACCTTAGGGAGACATCTCAGAATGCAGGGGGGATTCAGTAAGAAGAAATGTCATGCTGTAAGTGGTGAGGGAAAGGTAGGCAAGAGGGGTGTGTATGTGTGTGTGTGAGAGAGAGACAGAGAGAGAGAGAAATACAGGGCAGGGGAGAGGAGAAGAGATAAGAGTCAAAATGTAGTGATCTAGCTAAGAGAGACCTCTGGAGGTGAAGTAGGGTGGAGGGAATGGAAATAGTTATAGCCAGACTGCAACACAGAGCTAGTGACTTATAATACTTTGCTAATATCCCCAACAATTCCTAACCACATTTATTATTTTATATATGTATGTATGTATTTTATTTATTTTTAGCAAGTGGCTATCTTCCATTTGAAGATGAGTAATAATTATTAAGCCAGCATCATCGGACAAATGATGCCAAAAGGAAAAAGAAAACACAAACCAAAGGCAAATTAAGAATATACTTCATCCAAAGGAAATAGAGGAATTACTCAAGAATATAGATTAAAAAGTAATTCTCCACATAATAAGGAAACCTTGTGTCCTTAATTTAGAAGAGACAACGGGGGTCGGAATAAGATTTGTCATAGATATTTGCTGTTTTCGGCTGCCTGTCTTCCATTTCCCTTTTTCTAAGTCAGAGAATTTTATACAACCAAAATGCTTTGTAAGAAAATGATTCCATCCTTAGTTCTACAGGTAATGTTTCAGCCACAGGAATTGGTTCCGGAACCGACATGTGGCCTAAATTGGTCAACTCATAATGAAGCTGTTATTTCCATGCAACATTTGGGTTAGGAAAAAAAATTTTATTCTTTTATTTCCATGTGAATGAGAAGTTCTGGAAGCTTCTGATCACTGTTTTACTGCCACAAGGGGAGCTCGTGGCCAGGAACAGAACCAACCCAAGAAGCTAAGTTGAAGAGGAGAGTAAATGAGAGGGGAAGGAAGGAGAGATTGAGGCGGTGAGGAGTCAGAATGAAAGAGAGAAAGAGAGAGAGAAAGAAACTAAGTTCTGAACACCCTTTTAACCTTGGGTAAATTCACTCTCTGATCTCTTCAAGATCTAATAAATTTTCTGTTATGATTTAAGCCATTTGATAAAGTTATTTGTTGCCTTTTTAAGAGAGATTCTGAACTGAAACACCAAGAGACCAAGAAAAGATATTTAATAGCTTAACATTTATTGAACACTTGTTTTGTGCCAGATGCCACATGAAACACTTTATGCAAAGTATCTTATCAAACATCAGAGTAAGCCTAGAGATAACTATTCTTATTTTCTTCACTTTATCAATAAGATACCTAAGAGATCCAGATGAGAGCTAGTAGCAAATAATGCAGAAATTTGAACCGATCCATCTACCTCTAAAGCAATGCTCAAACAGCAGCTAGGTTTCTTCCATGAAAGATCATGCAACATAAGATAAATTGAGTAGACACACCTAAAATGGAACACAGTCAACTATGTGAGCCCTTTTTGTATTCCATTTGCTTATGACTCTTTGAATACTGCTTATATGGAAATCAGATCTCCTTGTCATCTTCCATAGTTCCCATCTTTTCTATAACTGTATTTATTTCTGTGTTCTTTTCCCATTAATTTTATGGGATTTCTTCAAGTTTCTTCAAAGTATTTCAGTGATGTTTAATGGGTTTATTATAATTTTGGTTGCTCTGTAATATTTTCTGTTTATCTTTTCCCTTTCCTGGCTTTTTATGTCTTTATTCACAGATGACGTGATCACCTATGTACAGAATGCTAAGCAATCTATGAAAATGCTAATAGAATAAATAAGTGAGTTTAATAAAGTCATAGTTGATATGCATAAATCAATTGTATTTTTATATACTAACAGTGATCATTTAGGTATTCAAATTTTAAAGGCAATATCATTTACAATAGTATTAAAAAATATAAAATAATTAGAAGTAAATTAAACAAAATATGTCTGAGACTGATCAAGGGAAACTAAATAGGATTGCTGAGAATTTAAAGAAGTCCTCAGCAAATGTAGAGATATGAGTTGGAACATTCAGTAGTGTTAAAAAAAAAAGTCTCCCTAAATTGATGTGTAAATTTAACATAAATCCAAACAAAATTTCAAAAGTCTTTTCTGTGAAAATTGCCTGGTGGATTGTAATTTGACATGGAAATACAAAGGACCTAGAGTCTCCAAACAACTTCAAAATGGAACAACATTGAAAGAGTTAACACTAACCTCCAGGTTTACTATACTGCTACAATAAACACATAGAGAAATCCTGACATATAGATAGACATAAACCAATGCAACAAAAACAGGTCCAGAAACAAAATCACATATATAAAATTGCATAGAGTTTAAGCAGAAGTGCCAAGGAATTCTTTGAGGAAAAGGATAACCCTTTCAGCAAATGATTAAGAATAATTTCATATACATACATGATCAAGTGAACCTTTACTCTGGCCTTACACCACATATAAAAAATGGTATGAATTAGATCACACAACTATAAAAGTTTTAGATGAAAACAATCTTTGTGTTCTTAGGATAGGCAAAGATGTGGTAGCTAAATTGGACAAAAATAAACTATGGAAGAAAAATGATAAATTGGATTTCATCAAAGATAAAAATGTTTGCCCTCTGAAAATAATATTAATAAAATGAAGAGTCAGACTCATACTGGAGGAAATATTGCAATGCCTATATCAGAAAATGGACTAGTTTACAGAAAATATAAAGAATACTTACCACCTAAAAATGAAAAGATAAGCCCCCTGTTTTTAATAGGCAAAATATTTGAACAGACACTTTGTGAAAGACAAATGTAAATAGCAACTAAGCACATAAAACAGTGATCAACATTATCTTCAGGGAAGTGCAAATTAAAACCACAGTCAGATATCATACATACACACTAAAATAAAAAAACTAAATTGTTAACACTAAGTATTGGCAAGGTCTGGAGCAATTAAACCCACTCAGACATGGTTGATGGAAATGAAAAATGATAACAGACACCTTGGGAACTAGTTTGGGAGCTTCTTAAAGTACACAGGCATTTCCAATAAAACACAGAAATCCATATCTGAGTATCCAGAGGTAAATGTGAAAATGTAACATTTTCACAAGATTTGTTTGGAAATGTATATTTTCACAAAATGTATATGGAAATGAGAAAGACAAAAATTGGAAGCAACCCAAATGTCAACCAGCAAATGAAAAAGCAAAATGCGGTGTAGTCATAACAAATAAAACACTGCTCCACAATAAAACAAATATAATGCTCTCAAAAGCATTATACCAAGTGACAGAAGTTAGATGTAGAAGAGTATGGGCTATGTGATTCTATTTGTATGAATTTTGAAAAGGCAAATCTAGAGTGACAGAAAACAGATTAGTGATTGCCAGGGACCTGAAACAGGGGAAGAGAATTTATTGCAAAGGGACATAAGAAAACTTTTGGGGGTGATGAGAATGGTGAATATTTGGAGAATTGAAAAGATTTTATCTCAAATAGCATGATAATAGCAAGATATTGATCACATGTCCCATGAAATTTAAGAGTTTGTATGATAAACTGAAGTACAATAGCTCTGCTATCTAATCTGGTAAATCAACAAACAAGTTTAACCAAGCAATGCTGTGGTGTGTAGTATTTATAAAAATTGGTGACACTCATGAAATTCAAGAAATTATTTCCTCTACGAAAGCTGCCAGCGATAAGCAAAGCCCAAGATACATTAAATGTTTTATCTTCATATGTAGAAATAAAACGTCTGTCCTGACATCCAGACTGATAGTATTCCTTCAACTGATTATATGCCATGAGAGATTTCACTTCTCGTTAAAAAACATGAAAATTCTGACTTTGTTATAATGCATTTTATTCTTCACAGAGGAATTCTGTCATCAAAAGTCAAATAAAAAATGATCTAGATGATGCTAAATGGTCTTTATTGAACAAAGACCAGTTTGCTCAAGAAAAAAGTCTGAAATTTTAGACTGAAAACACACAAATCCACTGCACACAGAAATCTGATGGCTTAGCTGAAAAAGTGTTCTTTAACAAGTTGTTTGAGTTGGAAGATAAATTGCTAAAGAAATTTCAAAATAATGGGTCAGATTTTTCTACATACCTTACAGGTAAAAAATGACTGCAAAACCTAGCCCCTTTGGCAGACATTTTCATCACGTAACCAGTTAAACAAGTCTTGGCAAAGCCTGAAAGAAAACGTTTTCTGACTTACATGACATGATTCTTGGATTTAAAAGGAAAATCAATTCTTTGAGAAAATGATGTTGTAAATTAAATTCTTAAATGTTTCCCCAGCTACTTGGGCTTTAGAGGAAGAAAGGATAACAAGTTTCAAATCTTATTGAAAACCAGTCAGAACTACAATCAGAATCGAATAATATTTGCAGTCTCTCTTCTCTCTGAACGTTCTCGTCAGACTGAGAACCTGACTTTGAGAGACTAGAGAGAACTTTGTGAGCTGCACTCAAAATGAGGTGTACTGACCTATACCAAAAAATATTTTGGATTTCTGAGTAAGAGGAATATCATGCAATATCATAGGAAAGCAATGAACACTTTGCTGTAGTATGCTGTATTTTGTTTCAAAATATTAATTAAGGGGGTACAAGTGTTTTTGTTACAGGGATATGTTGCATAATGCTGAAGTCAAGGTTTTTGGTGTGCCTGTCATGAGAATAGTGTTTGTTGTGCCCAGTAGGTAAGTTTTTATCCCTCGCCCACTCTCCTGCCCTTTCCCCCACTTGGTTTCTCATGTCCTTCATATTGCTTTGTGCCTTCGGTATCCATCTATTAGCTCCCACTTACAGTGAGAACATAATGGTGTTTGGTTTTCTATTTCTAAGATACTTAGGATGAGGGTCTCCAGTTCTTTCCACAATGCTGCAAATGACATTATTTCATTCCTTTTTATGGCTGAATATACATATACCCATTTTCTTTAACCACTCACGTATTGAAGTGTGCTTACATTGATTCCATATCTTTTTTTTTTTTTTTTTTGTAGAGACAGAGTCTCACTTTATCACCCTCTGTAGAGTGCTGTGGCATCACACAGCTCACAGCAACCTCCAACTCCTGGGCTTAGGCGATTCTCTTGCCTCAGCCTCCCGAGTAGCTGGGACTACAGGCGCCC
>CAUYON010083847.1:0-24673 GCA_963573935.1 Arctocebus calabarensis | reverse complement strand
GATAATTTGTGTCTTCATTGTCGTTTTGTTCCAAAAATTTAGTGATTTCCTTCTTAATCTCATCAATGACCCATCTATCTTTCAGCATAAGGTTATTTAGCTTCCATGTTTTTGTTTGAGTATGCAAATTTCTGTTATTGTTAAGGGCCACTTTTATTCCATGGTGGTCCGAGAAGATGCAAGGAATAATTTTTATTCTTTTAAATTTGCTGAGGTTAGATTTGGATTATAACTAATTCTAATGCAAAAGTTCCCAAATATCTCTCAACTCTGATTTGTCAACTTTGGGGAAAGAAACAGAAGTTGGGAAAACATAGCATTTAAGACATGCTTCTGAGAGAAAGCCTGTTTTCCTTTGTTACCGGGGATTGGAAAAAGCGTGTAAAAATTATAAAAGGTTAAATGCACAAGCACCATAAAATTTGTTTCTCTAGGGCAGGGCTCTTCCTACCTGATTGATACTCTGGGCCATGTGCAGAAAGGGACAGAAATTGCATCAGGTGGGACCTGATGCCTGGTTTCAGAATCTGGTATCCCTGATAACCTGATTTCTCAGAGCTATGTTGTGCAAGTAATAAGCACAGGAGAGCCAGTGGGTACAAAGTGCTCCACTGGTAATTGTAGCTAAATTCAGACAAGTGTTGGAGCTTAGGAGGCCACTCTCCTCAGGGATTCTTCCCCAAGCATTGGAAAGATGCTTCCTTTTGTTTGACCAGAAGGCTTCTTGTTTGGTCAGAGGATGCTTTGACAGCCCAGGAATACAGAATGGAATTGATTAAGATGCTGGACATTCATTCTTTCCCACAAAGAGAACACCCATGTAACATGTTCTCTCACCAAGAGAACTGACATCAGGTGGGACCATGATCCCAGATAGCTAATTTTTCGGCCTATGCTGCCAGAACACCCCTCTGGGCTATGTTGGGACACGTTGGATCCCCAGACCCTGAAAAAAGAATGTATGGATTTCTTCTGCACCCAGGCCCAGCCTTAGTATAGACTCTCCAATGGTGAACAGTAACTACCAGAAGGTACTCAAAATTATGGTAAACAAGAAAGGAAATGATCTGAATTACATATGTGCAAGCTTTCTTTTTCTCAGGGACACCCCCCAACTGTGTAAAACCTGTCAGATTCAGCTCTCCTAACTGTAGTAACTTCCCCAAATGTCAGGGATTCCTAAAACCGACACCATCACCACCTAGTTCAAACCCGCCATCTACTTCTCCCATACCTTCCTCTGAGAGTTTAGAAACACCAGGAAGGAGGCTATTAGAGATTCCTCTGGTCCTGTTGGGGCTCCCAGAAGGCAACTGTATCTGTTTTTATGTCCCTTGGTTGAGACTGTGGGTGGTGAGAAAAGAAGTGTATGAACATACACTCTATTTTCTCTGGTAGATTTAAAACAAATCTATGTAGATTTAGGAAAATTTTATGATGACCCCAATAGGTACACAGATGTTCTCCAAGGGTTAGAACATAGCTTTGACCTCTCTCTACTACTAGATCAAACTTTAACTTTTTTTTTTTTTATTGTTGGGGTTTCATTGTTGGGGTATAAGAAACCAGGTTACACTGATTGCATTTGTTAGGTAAAGACCCTCTTACAACTGTGTCTTATCTCCGAAAGGTGTGTCACACACTGAGACCCCACCCCCTCCCTCTCTACCTCTCTCTGCTCCCTTTCCTCCTTCACTCTCTCTCTGTGCTCTCCCCTTCCCCCACTTCAAAGTTTAACTTTTAATAAGAAAAATGGAAGTCTTAGATGAAGCTAGAAAGGAGAGTGATTTGTAGTTCGTGTCCAATACTGATAGCAGTATGTCTCCTGAGGAAAGAGACAGATACTCCACAGGAAGACAGGCAGTTCCCTTTGAGGATCCTGAATGGGACTCTGAGAAATAAGGTGACTGGTGGCATAAACATTTTCTAACATGTATCCTAGAAAGTTTACGTCAATCCAAGAAAAAGCCTGAATTATTCTAAGTTGCCTACTATTTAACAGGAATAAAATGAGAGTCACTCAGCCTTTCTCGAGTGGCTTAGGGAGGTGATGAGAAAACACATTCAGTTGATACCTGACTCCTTAGAGAGCCAAATTATTTTAAAAGATAAATGTATCCCTCAGGTGGGAGGATAAACAAAACTCCAGAAATTGGCTCTAGGCCCAGATCATAACCTGGGGAATCTTCTTAAAATGGCCACAGTGGTCTTTTACAACTGAGATCAGGAAAAAGAGGAGGAAAGAGAGAGAAGGGATAGAAAAAGAATCACAGCTCTAGTAATGGCATTCTGACAAATGGGCACCATTCAGGGGCAGAGGGAAGCCAGACGAGCTAAGAGCAAGTGCTTCCAATGTAGTCAGACTGGCCACTTCAGGAAAGACTGCCACCAGCAGCACCACCAGCTGGGCAAGCTACCTAGCCCCTGTCCAGAATGCAAGGGTGCCTACTCTAGGGTAGCCTATCTCAGAGGTGAAGGCCTGCTGGGACAGTGATCCCATCAGTGCCCAAACTGGACTGATGGTGCTCAGGGTATATCTCATGGCTCCAACTGTTGTCATCACCCCTCAATGGCCCTGGGTTTGCCTCATAGTGGAGGTCCAGTAGACAGAATTTCTTCTGGATACTGGAGCAACCTCTTGTGTGCTCCTTTTTAATCCTGGTCTTCTATCCCCTAAATCTGTAACTATACAAGGGGTGTCTAGAAATCTGGCTTATCGAATTTTCCTCTTAACCTTTAAGCTGCAATTGGAGTGACTGGCTGTTCTTGCACGCCTTCCTAATTGAAAGGGCACAGTCCCCTGCACTCTTATAAGGTGAATCAGTCTCATTTGTGCTTCTTAAGGTACAAGGCCCTGAAAAGGAACATTTCCAGTACTTGGGCTAGATGTGAGTTTTGGAGGATATTTGCCCCCAGCTTGCAGAAGCGGCCTTGCTGGAAAATGCAAGCAGTTATGCCTTAAAGGAAAGAATGTGCCAGAGGACCCCGCCAAATCACAAGTGGGGATTAATTGCCTGCCTGGGCAGTGGGCCATAGCACTTTGTTCCCTACTTCAATTTACACAATAATTTTCAGCTAGTTGCAAACAGAACAGACAACCCATCGCCTTTATGGTTTATCTCCATTGTTGTTTATCTCCAAGTAGGACATTCCTAGTTTAGAAAGGTGTGTATGTGCTTTGCTGCATTAATGCTAACAAGGAATTGTTATGACAGTTTTTGTTGCCTTTTGTATTCTTTATTCATAAATATTGTTATCTGATGATTTGGAGTATATAAGGATCTTAGTAAAGATAGGTTTTTGCTGAGTGCTCAGTCTCCCCTTTTGAAATCAATCATTTCGTCTGCAGTGCTTCCTCTGCATCATCAACCAAGTAGGTTAGTGTACAGCAACACTAATCTTGCCTGAAAGTCCTGCTCCCCCATCTTGAGCAAGGACATACTAACTAAAGTAGGAACAACCATTTATATGAATATGGGACAAGATCCTATTCTATAACTTCCCTTAGAGACAGAAATTCACCCAGAAGTATGGGCTACCAAGGGACAGGTGGGAAGAGTAAGATATACTCAACCAGTCAAAATTAAGTTTAAAAATCCCACCATCTCTACCAGTTAAAAACAATACCTAATCCAGACATGGTTTTGTATACAGAGGGAAGTTCTTGCATAGAACAAGGAACTCACCAAGCAGGCTATACTGTAGTTATTCAGTATATTGTAATTAGAGTGGTTCTCTTCCTTCAGGAACCAGTTTGCAATTAGCTGAGATAAAAGCTTTAACCTGGATTTTAGAAACTGGGAGGAACAAACATGTCAGTATATACACTGACTCAAAATATGCCTTCCTCATTTTACATACCCATGCCGCCATTTGGAAGGAAAGACAATACCTAACGTCCAATCGCTCCTCCATAAATTATCATCATGAAATAGACAGGTTGTTCCAAGCTGTTCATGTTCCCTAAGAAGTAGCAGTTACTAATTGTAAGGGACACCAAAAAACCTTAGATGATATTTCTGAAGGTAACCAACTTACTGATAAAGAGATAAAATGGCAGCACAGAAGGGAAAAATTCCCCTTGTGGCACCCCTCATTTTGGAGGCATCACTTGAGAATCATGCACCTTAATATAGCCCAAAGTAAAAGGAATGGGCTTTATCCAGAGACTATTCACTGCTTCCATCTGATGGCTACGAAATAAAGTGAACTTTTGCTATTAACTGCTGCAAGTCGATAGAAAATACTTAAAACTTTACATTAGTCTTTTCATTTTGGCACTGAAAGTACCTATAAAATGGCTAACGCTCTCTTAATGGAAAAAACCTTTTTAAAACCATAAAACAGATAACAAGTACTTGTGAGATATGTCAGAGAAATAGTCCTTCAAACCACCATCTAGCTCCCCCAGGTATACAAAAACAAGGTAAATATCCAGGTAAAGATTGGCAAATGGATTTCATCATCTCCCTAAGGTACATGGTATACCATATTTGCTGGTATTTGTGGATACTTTACTAATTTGTGGATAATTTTACAGAAAAGGCCCAGGAAGTTGTAAAGGCTTTAGTACATGAGATTATCCTCAGGTTTGGACTGCCTTGGAGTTTTCAAAGTGATAATGGACCAGCCTTCAAAGCAGCTGTAACACAGGGAATATCTAAAGCCTTCAGCATAAAGTATCACGTACACAGTTCTTGGAGGCCCCAGTCCTTTGGGAAGGTAGAAAAAATGAATGATAAAAATCAAGGAACAGTTGTGAAAGCTAACTCAAGAGACTCATTTGTATTGAACTACACTACTTTCCATTGTTCTCCTTAGAATAAGAAATTTATCTCAGGGTGGAGTAAGATGGTGGCCAAGTAATAACTTCTTTGTAACCAGGAGCAGTGAGATTGGAGAGACAAGACTCCAGGCAAGGCCCCAAGGCACCTCTGGCTTGGGGGCTCTGGCCCGAAACACCCGTTTGGGGACTCAGGGAGACAGCAAGAGACTTCTGGACCTTAGGAAGAGGACAAAAGCAGTGGAGCAGTGTCAAGTGGTTGTGAATGGGTTGCCACAGCTGTAACTACAACAGCAGGGAGATTACAGACAGGGAAAGCCTTTCCTGTGGGTTTTTCTGTTTGTTTGGACTTGGGTACTCAGTTGAGTTAATTTGGGAGAACTTGGGCAAGAGTACAGGTGGTTTTAAGCATTGTCCAGGGCATGAGACTGAACTGCTAGGCCAGAACAGCGCTAACATGGCTTGGCTGTGGGCCACCCATTGTGGGAGAAATACCCCTATAGGCTCTACCCTCAGGGTTGCAGAGTGAAGTTCTCAGGCTGGGAGACCTTGGGTGAGTGATGTAGTGACTGTGAGCAGTGCCAAAGGTTGGGACTGGAGATATTGGGGAAGAGCAGAACTTTCAGTGTTTGCCAGTGGGAGGGCTGCCTTGCAGCCTTGGTCCTCAGGGGGACACATGGGCAGCCACTTCAGGAGAGATCCCAGCAATGAGTGCTTTCCTGGGTAAGCTTCTGTTTAGCCAAAGTTAATGGTTTAAAATGTCTTTTAAGCATGCTGAGGAAAGATTCAGGCTCTCAAACCTAGAGAGCTTGAGGGAAAGTAGTCAGCACAGGCCTCCAATCTACATCTCATTCTGCTGTACCAGCAATGTGATTAGCATCTCATACCCAAGAAGGTCACCTGTTGCCCAGCAAGATATATACATTGCTTTGTTTTTGGATTTTTTCCCCAACTTTTCTCCCCTAGATTTTTCTGTCTTTTTTTCCCTTTCTTCATTTTCATAGTGTAAATATAAATTTTCCATTATTGCCTTCCTTAATAATAAGAACTTGATTTTTTGTAGGGTTTCTGCCTCTGTTATTTGGTTTTTCCCCCAATTTTATCCTGTAAGATTTTTCTGTTTGTTTGTTTTAGTTTGATTTATAGAATTTTTTAGTTCCTTTCCATTTGGTGGAGGTGAGGTACTGTGTCTGCTCAGTCTGTCAAAGAACTTCTGACTTCAAGAGAATCACCCAAACCAGGACCCCCAGAGGTTGGAGGTTTTTAAGGTTCTTATATCAAAAGATTCATCAAAACCTTAGACCAGAGGCACAGTAACTTAAAGAGTAAGAGGAAGTGAAAGGAAAATTAGGGCCAGGAAGCAGATAAAAGAACACACTCATGATAAGAAACAGCAGAAAAATTCTGGCAACATGAAAAACCAATCCAGAGCAACCCACAGGGACAAGGAGGTAGCTACTGCAGAGGATTCTACCTATAAAGAAATGTTAGAAATAACAGAAGGGGAATTTAAAATACAGATGATGAAAATGACAAAGGAAATTTCTGAGAAAGTGGAAAATAACCAAAAGGAAATCCCAAAACAGAATCAAATAAGAGACGAACAATATGAAGAATATGGAAAGGATATAGCAGAGCTGAAGGAATTGAAGGAGTCAATTAGGGAACTTAAAGTTGCAATAGAAATCAGCAACAGATTAGACCATGCAGAAGAAAGAATCTCAAAAGTAGAGGACAAAGCTCTTGAGCTAACTTGAATAGTTAAAGAGGCAAAAAAGAAGAGAGAGAAAGCAGAACGTTCAATGACAGAATTATGGGACTTTATAAAGCATTCAAACATATGAGTTATAGGCATCCCAGAAGGGAAAGAAGAATGTCCCAAAGGAATGGAAGCCACACTAGACAATACTATAAATGAAAATTTCCCAAATATCACAAAAGATTCTGACACAGTCCTTTCAGAGGGATATCAAACCCCAGGTTGACTCAACTCAAATAGAACTCCTCTAAGGACATTGTGATGAAACTGTCCAAAGTCAAGATAAAAGATAAGATTCTACAAGCTGCCAGGAGTAAGCGCCAATTGACCTACAGGGGCAAATCCATCAGGGTGACTGCAGACTTCTCTAATGAAACTTTTCAAGCCAGAAGGCAATGGTCATCTACCTTTAATGTACTTAAACAGAAGGATTTCCAGCCCAGAATTCTATATCCTGCTAAGCTGAGCTTATCCAATGTACTCAGCCCTAGTATGAAGCTAATTTATAGCTTTAATATGAAGGCTATAATCCAATTATAGCACAAGAATATGGGGAAAGGGGCAAGGGAGGGAAGTGGAGGGGGGAGGATGGTTGGAGAGAGGGCAAATGGTGGGATCACACTTAGGGTACACACATATGAAACTTACTAACTGCAGAATACATATGTTTTCATACAATAACCAAGAAAATCTCATGAAGGTTATGTTGCACAGTTGGATGAGAATATATCAGATTGTATATGAAGCCAGCACATTGTACCCCATGATTGCACTAATGTACATAGCTATGATTTAATAAAAAAAAGATGGAGAAATCAAATCTTTTACTGAGATGCAAACATTAAGGAAATTTGCCACAACACCAGCTCTACAGGAAATACTTCAACCTGTTCTACACGCTGACCATCACAATGGACCACCATCAAAGTAAGCACTCAGATATTAAAGGACACAACCTAGCTTCCACAATCATGCAAAAGATAAAAGTAAGCAATGGACTTTCACAAAATATGATGAGTAGAAAGCTACTACACTTGAAAACTCAATAAATGTTAATGGCTTCAATTCCCCACGGAAGAGGCATAGGTTGACTGATGGACTGAAAAACACAAGTCATCCATTTACTGTCTGCAGGAAACACACCTAGCCTCAAAAGACAAATTAAAACTCAGAGTTAAGGGTTGGAAGACAATTTCTTAGGCAAACAGAATTCATAGGAAAAGAGGGGTTGCAATCTTATTTTCAGACACAAGTGGACTTAAAAGAACTAAAGTAAAAAAAGGCAAACATGGTCACTTCATATTGGTGAAGGAAAAAATACAACAAGAAGACATTTCTTTTCTTTTCTTTTTTTTTTTTTTTTGTAGTTTGGCCCGGGGTCAGGTTCGAACCCGCCACCTCCGGCATATGGGGCCGGCGCCCTAATCACTGAGCCACAGGTGCCACCCCAAGAAGACATTTCAATTCTAAATATTTATGCCCCCAACTTAAATGCTCCCAGATTCTTGAAACAGACTTTAATTGGTCTGAGCAAAAAGATATCCTACAACACCATAATAACAGGGGACTTTAATAGTCCTCTTATAGAGCTGGACAGATACTCCAAACAGAAATTAAACAGAGACATAAGGGACCTAAATGAGCCCTATAATAACGGTGCTTCATAGACATCTATAGAATACTCCATCCCAAAGCTAAAGAATAACATTCTTCTCATCAGCCCATGGAACATTCTCCAAAATTGATCATATACAGGACACAAAACGAACCTCAACAGAATCAAAATAATTGAAATTTTACTTTGTATCTTTTCAGAACACAAGGTGCTAAATGTGGAACTTAACTCCAACAAAAATGTTTAACCCCACACAAAGACATTAAACAACTTTATGCTGAGTGACAGTTGGGTGAAGGAACAAATAAAAGAGGAAATCATTAAGTTCCTTCAGCATGACAACAATGAAGACACAAGCTACTAAAACCTGTGGGATACAGCAAAAGCAGTCTTGAGAGGAAAATTTATTGCTTTAGATGCTTACATCCAAAAACAGAGAAAAACCGCATCAACCAACTCACAAGCCATCTTATGGAATTCAAAAAGGAAGAACAATCTAAGTCTAAATTCAGCAGAAGAAAAGAAATATCAAAAATTAAATCAGAGAGCAATGAAATTTAAAACAGAAGAATCATTCAGAAAATTAATGAAGCAAGCAGTTGGTTTTTTGAAAAAATATGTAAATAAAATAGATTAACCTTTGGCCAGAATAACTAGAAATAGAAAAGTAAAATCTCTAGTAATCTCAATCAGAAATGATAAAGGGGAAATAACAACTGATGCCACAGAGATACAAGAGGTTATCTCCGAATATTGCAAGAAACTCTATGCCTAGAAATTTGACAATATGAAGGAAATGGATCAATATTTGGAATCACACCCTCTCCCTAGACTTAGCTAGGAAGAAACAGATCTCCTGAACAGACGAATTTCAAGCACTAAGATCAAAGAAACAATAAAAACTCTCCCAACAAAAACAATGCCCTGGTCCAGACAGCTTCATGCCTGAATTCTATCAAACCTTCAAGGAAGGGGGTGGGGGCAAGATGGCCAACTGAAGCCAGCTTTCCACAGATGCTCCTGTCCAGAAGGAGAGTTAAAGGACAGAAGTTTAGCAAGTAAGCCAATGGTTTGGAGCTGAGCCAACAGAGAATGTTGAAGAATGCACATCAACCCTGCTGAGGCGAGCTGTGCCCCCAAGGATACAAACAAGAGGTACTAAATCCATCACCAAGCAAACGGGAGTCCCATCACCCATGAGAAGAGCTCACAATATACTTTCTACAAACATGGGAGTAGAGTTCAAACATCCTCCCATTTTATCTCACGGGATAGACCCTCTGAAACCCAGACCTCCTTCCCCTACTAGGGTGCTATGGCACTGTCCTACCAGTCATAAAAGTGTATAAAATTGTACATATTCTCTACCTGCAATTATGAACTACCAGCACTCCTCTCCACTCTCACCCTGAGGTCTGGAAGCCTGACCCCCATTAAGTCCAGATTCTTGGGCATTTTCTTGAGAGGTGTGGATAGGGTATGGTCTGTTGCAGGTGTGTGCTGATTTTGTGGCACAGGTGGACTGAAGGAAGCATACCAGGAAGTGAAAGGCAGTGCCCCCTGGCACAGAGCAGCAGCAGGAACATTTGGCCTCACACCCCTGGGGATATTTTGTAAGGAAAATCCCTATCTTTCTGTGCAACAAGAGAAAGCCAGGTTCCTCTTCAGTGGCAGACACTGGCAAAATAGATCTGGGATGGAAACACAGACCCTGTGAGCAAAAGGTATACCTGAGGCAGTACCAGTGTGGGTGGAGTGTGGTGGAACAGAAGACACAAGAATTGAAGATATGAGCACAGAGACAGCAGACTCCCTGGGTGGGGCTGAGCCAGAGGACTGCTTTAGTTAGCCTAAGAAGAAACACCCAGCCCTCAAGGGATCACAGCTGAGACATAGGCATCCACATTGAGGCTGGAAGTCCAAGCCGAGTGTGAGATGACCACACCAACACAGACTGAAGGGGAAAAAGAAATACCACCTCTGGACAGTGGCACATACCGGGGCTGAGTCACAGTTCCTCTGAATGCCAAACAGCACCTGGTCCACAAGGGAATATAGCCAGGACAGAATCATAAATTCTGCGCAAATATAAGTGTCAGCAGCATCAATCAGAGATGGGGCTAGAACAGAGTGAACTGCCCCAGATTTCATTAATCACCCCAGGTTGTCAGGCCTCAGCTTCCCCTACTGGATTGTGGCAGAGTGAGGCGGCCTGGCTGAGGAGACATAAGATCTCTCTTTGACTCAGGCAGGCTCAAATCCCTGGAGCATCTGCTCATTGGAGGGAACTGTGTCATAGCCCTGTGAGGTTACCAGTGACTGGGTGTGACAGAGGTGCAAGGTGGAGAAGGAGGCATCAACCTTCCCAGACTAATGTGTTTGCTGTGTGTGTGTGTGGGGTCCTTCTGAATCCACAGAGCACCAGAACGAGTCATACTTGAGCTGCCAGCAGACCACTGCTATCTAGTTGCCAGAGACCTTTTGAACTCCCTCATTTGAGACTGGTGCTTTCTGGGACTATTGATTTGGATCTCTCATACTGGACCAATCACCCAAGGACTATCCAAAGTGGTATCCTGGGTGTGTTGTTGTGGGAAAGTTTGATTTTTTTTTTTTCTAGTTGTTGCCCATTGGGGGACAGGGTGTCTTAATTACTGGTATTTCTCCACAGCTGAGACTTCAACCCAGAGTAACTAATTGGATGGGACAGTGACCAGCTGAAAACAGGACAGAGCTACTTAGCCCCACCACACACCACATAAGTCCTCATTGTATCAGGCTGTAGCACTCTATGGGTCCTTTGCAAAGCTCTAGGGGAAAGGGTACAGACACCATTCCCAGCTTTGGGTAAAGGGCTGGTTAATCACTACTCCAGGAGACCCCAACCCAACTTCACCTTATCAGCTCATCTAGCCAAATGGTATAAAAGAAGCATGGGGCGAAGTCAGCGAAAAAACTCCATTAATATGAACAATCAGAGTAGATCAACCCCACCAAGGAGTGATATGGTGGATACAACTGAAGATCTCATTTATAAACAAATGGCTGAGATGGAAGAAATCAAATTCAGAGTTTGGATTGCAAATCACATTAATAGAATGGAGGTAAAGTTGCAATTAGAAATTAAAGGAGAAATTCAAAAGTTGTCTCAAGAATTCAATGAATAAAAGACAAAATCACCAAAGATTTTGACACACTGAGACAAGAAATTGCAGCTCTCAAAGATCCGAGAAATATAGTAGAATCCCTCAGTAACAGAATGTAACAAACAGAAGAAAGGATTTCTGACATTGAAGACAAAGCTTTTGAACACTCTCAAGCGCTCAAAGAGGAAGGGAAATGGAGAGCAAAAACGGATCATTCTCTCAGAGAGCTCTGGGATAATTTGAATGAAAGTAATGTTTACCTCATAGGACTTTGTGAAGGCAATGAAGTTGCTTTGCTAATCACAGAGGCCCTTTTTCATGAGATTATGAAGGAGAACTTCCAGACATGCCAAGAGATTCTGAAATGCAGATAGCAGACAGTTTCAGAACCCCAGCACTACTGAACCCGAATAAGACAACCCCCAGGAACATCATAATTAACTTCTGGTTAATTCTGAAGCCAGCCAGATGAAAGCAAACCATAACCTACAAGGGGAAGAATATTAGAACGACTGCAGATCTCTCTGCTGACCTTTCAAGCTAGAAGAGGGTTGTCATTGACTTTTAATCTTCTAAAACAAAATAACTTTCAACCCTGTTACAGGATTCTGTATCCAGCTAAACTGAGTTTCATTTATGATGGAGAAATTAAATACCTTAATGACATTCACATGTTGAAAAAATTTGCCATAACCAAACCAGCTTTCCAGGATATTCTCAGACCTATCCTTAATAATGACCAGTGCAATCCTCCACCATAAAAATAAACTCACTCAAACTTTTGATCAAATTCCAAATTCCACAGTGGCAAAAAGATTAAAAATGTCCAAGGGTCTTCTGAAAAACTCAATACCAAAAATTCTACCAGGCTTATCAATATTCTCAATTAATGTGAATAGCTTAAATTGTCCTCTAAAGAGGTACATGTTGGCTGACTGGATACAAAAACTCAGAGCAGACATCTGCTGCATAGAGGAATCTCATCTTACCTTAAAAGATAAATATAGACTCATGTTGAAAGGATGGTTATATTTATTCCAGGCAAGGGGAGGTGAGGCCTGACAAACTCGGGTACTTAATGGGGGCTGGGGTATTTCACTGTGTTCCAGCCCTGCCCCTGATTGATGCTGCTGACAGAACAGAACAACTTCGCAGAATTTGTTTTTATCCCAGCTATATTATTCTGTGGATCAGACAGTGTTTGAGCAACTCTGCCCTGTCTATGCCACTGCCCAGTCCCAGCTGCAGTTCCTTTTACTGCAGACGCGGACAGAACAGGTACTTAGCTGTCAGTTCCAACCACTGCCTGCCTGCCTTTGTCTCATCTGTGATCCCCTGAGGGTCGGGTGCATCTGAGGCTCTGTTAAGCAGTCCTCTGGGTCATCCCCGCCCTGGGAGTCTGCTGTCTCTGCGTATGCCTATTCTAGTTCCCGCGCTCCATGCAGGCCAGTAACGCCTCCGGCATACACTAGGAGGGGAAGGAGGTCCAGTCTTTAGAGGGTTTCTCCTATGTGATAAAATGAGAGGATGTTTGAACTCCACTCATTTGTTTGTATGGAGTGTACTGAGAGCCATTCTCATGGGGAAGGGGACTCCTGTCCACATGGCAATGAATTTTGTACCTTTTGTTTGTATCCTTGGGGTCACAGCTCGCCTCATCAAGGTGAAATGTGCATTCTTCAACCTTCTCTCTTGGCTCAGATCCAAACCATCGACTTTCTTTCTAAACTTCTGTCCTTTAACTCTCCTTCTGAATGGGAGCCTCTGTGGAAAGCTAACTCCAGTTGGCCATCTTGCCTCCGCACCCCCATGTTTATTTCTTGAGTGAATGAATCAAGACATGTAATATAAAGCATTTAAAAAAAAAACATATTTTATTGACTTGTAGTCACTTAATTCAAATAGTGTATTTGAAACCTGACCTGTTATGTTGAATACTGGGAAATATGTACGATTGACGTTTCTGAAGGATGAAGTTCCTTTTTTAAATCTTTAAATATGATAACCACACATTTTGTTTTTCTAAACTCTAGGAATCATAAACATACTCTTTACAAGGTACAAAGAACACGAACAAAAATGTACCGTATTCCCAATTTATGAACTATTGTTGCTAATTGAACTTGAGAACCAGTCTGTGAATTAAAGATCATACATCATGCTAAGTGTCAAAGTCAGGAAGAAATATAAATCTTTAGTTTCTTAGTCTGTGCTCTCCTTGCTTTAGTTCTGGAAAAGCTTTAGTTTACTAGTTGTTACCAGTCAAATTATTTTAGTATATATTCTTTCAGGGATCTGTGTCTGGAAAAGTTGTCTTGTACACATATTCTCAAGAAGATTATCTGTGGTAGAGGTGAATTATTTCCTCTAAGATGATGTTGTTCCATTGGCTTCTATGACTACTGAGTGGAGGAACAATCACAGGCACTTATTATGTGACATTTTCTCTTTGGCAAATTACAACCTTTCTAAAAACTCCAGTCCTTGAGTAGCCTCTTCTACAGTCAATCTGTTGGGTCTGGTGTTTTGAAAAGACCCTTGACTTTAACGCCAATTATATTTTTCTGGACTTTACTAGCAGAGTAATTAGGAGCCAGAAGCAGGGAGTTGTGAATTTGGCCAGGCTCATGGAATAGTCTTCCTTTAATGACTTCCAAAGGAGTAGGGATCAGATACCCAACAAATTCACTATTACTTTTCCAAATTATATATGTTTTGAAATAGTATTATTTTTATAAAAGCTATTCATACTTACCATAAAAATAGAGATAAAGTATAAAAGACAAAAAAGAAAGTAAAAATTGTCCCAGAATTCAACCACTCAATACAAACCTTGTTACCCACATAATGTTTAGAGAATACCCCACAAAGTCTATTTCTAACCTCTTTCTTTTTGAAATACTTGTGTGACAAAGATGATGTCATACTTGTATCTGGTTTATATTTATGTATTTTATCCCTCCCTCAGATTATAAACTCTGCAAATAGGGAGAGTGTCTCATATTTCTCTGTGCACTCTCACAAAGAATTGCATATTAAGTAAGATTTCAAAGAATGTTTTTCAAAATAAGTAAGTGGGAGGTTTAATTTCTACTATAAGATCCTAATTTTGGATGAAATGTGCCATCCTTAGAGCAGATTGCAAACGGAAGATATTGATAGCAGGAGACTTGGGGAATCAGATGAAGTAACAAGGCACATAGATTTTTCTTTGTTTCTCCTGGGTGTCTCATAGTCATGCTGCAGTGCAGCCTATACATACATACATACTCTAGTTATGAGTTCTGGTCTGCTGATGTACCCTCATAAACTTATAACTATAGCTCCTCACAATGGGTACTGAGCTGTGGCAATCATGACTCAGGGCTTTTGATTGCTGAACTTTTGCTGCCTTCAGATTCCAGTGATTTTTTGGTAATGTGTGTCTTGGCAAAAGCACAGAGTATTAGCACAAATGTCGTGTTTAGAGGGTAGGTGGACTATCCATGAAGTTCCAGTTGTGTAGCTGCCAACAAAGTTTGAATTACAATATTAATAACAAGCAGTTTGTGATCTCCTAATCAAAATCAAGGTGTTAGAACAAAGCTGCATCCTAGCAGATTTCAACCTTTTCAGTCTGGGCACATTTATCCACAGGGTGCAGTTTGATCCAGCAGGAGGCCTGCCATTGTCTCTAATATTCTAGACCCAGGAGACTTTGAGATATTTTCTAAATAAACTTTTCAGCACTAAGCTTGGAGGAGGAACTTTTAGATAAACGGACCCCTGCCATGGATGTCTAGTCATTTATCTGCTGGGTACTTATTTACTATATGGAAAAGAGTTTAAACAGACATAGATTTCATCATCTAAAATAGACTAATTTAACTTAGCCTGTTTTGATTGCCCATCTTTCATATTTCCATGGTGAAATTATGCCCATTCTCTAATCTCCCAAAACAGGATGTGTTCTCTCTCTTTTTCTGTTTCGAACCTCTATTAATCGTTTATAGATAGAATATTGTACAATTAAAATATGAGAAATTGAGTTGGTTATTAAATAACATTAGCAGTTTAGAAATGTTATCAATAGGCATTTTAACTAATCTCTTTCACTCCACATCAACGTCCTTGTCTTAGAACTTTTGTTGTTAACCAGAATAAATCCGTTAGAAGATTTGTAATTGAATTCTATTAATTTTCATTATTAAAAACTTATAGCTTTTTATCTTATCATGATTTCAGATGTAGAAAATTTTAAAAAATAGCACAAAGAATTCCCATATTCTGGAATTCCCTTCACCAGGTTCCCCAAATGTTAATATTTTCTTATATTTGCTCCATCAATATCTATCTATATGTAGTTTTTTAATTTGTTTGAATGTAAGTTGTGGGGATAATCCTTCTAGGAAAATTTTAGAAAAAGAAAATATAGGGTGGTGCCTGTGGCTCAAGAAGTAGGGCACAGCCCATATACTGGAGGTAGTGGGTTCAAACCCAGCCCCAGCCAAAAAGAAAATAAGTTGTGAAATATATATCCTTATGCTTATAACTATTTGCTCAAGCTTTTTCTGTGTGTTCAACAAATAATAATATTATTACTAACACAATTAGCATTTAACATTCATTAAGTGCTATGGGCCAAGTGTGTACCTTACATACTGTATCATTGAGTGTTCCCCCAGAGAAGCAAATCAGTAAGAGGGTGTGTGCGCACGCATAAAAACACATACATATCATACATATATCTATATGAAGTCTGACAAGTTTATGAACTCATCCTAGAAAAAGAATTATATACCTCATTGCTGAATATCACTATAGACACCTTCAAAGTGCTCCCCTTGGGAAGCTATGCACTGATACCCATGTAGGACCTACACTGCACCATTCCCTGCCCCCACCACCTGCAATCTGCCCAGATAGGCTTCCTTGTCTCCCTAAACCCAAAAGGTTAATTCCTGACCATGCTGGGGAGAAGTGTACTTGTCCTGAGTTACCCACAGGGTGCCTGAGCAGGATCAATGTCCTGCTGCCCTGCAGCATGCCCAGCTCTGGTGGAGGTGCTGGGCACACAGCATCAGGGCAGGTCAGTGAACAGGGAATTCGCATCCTGAAATTCACCCTTTAGTCTGCTGCAGGCCCCCAAGAGGAAAGTTCTGAGTCCCAGTCTGTGGAAATCTTGGTGTCGTGGCTTAGTTGTCTCTCTTGTCAGCCACAGGTGGCAGAGCTAAAGGGGCAGAAAAGAGTCCAATGAAGGAATGCTAGCAGTCTTCCTGGGAGAGTGATGGTCCTAGAATGTTCAGGCTCGGCAGTTATACAAATCATGTGGGACCTGCTGGATCCCTATGGATCCTGCAGTCCGGGCTGGAAATGTCTATGTGGAAATGAACAGAATAATACCTGAAGAGTTGAAGTGTCCAGAGAAAGACAAAGGTATACGGTGTGTGAAGAAGCAATATGGCATCTGCTGTGTTGGCTGGAGTCCATTGGGGCAGGAAGTGTCCACAGCAGGTAGAGTCCCTGGTGCCATGTTCACAAGCAGTTCCCAGTTCAGATAGCAGCAACCTCTGGGTTCATGTGGGTAGGAAGTCTCTCCAGCAGCTCAGGAGCACACCAATTGTCAGAGTTGTGGGAGTGGGGAGGGGTAGAGAAGCAAACTGCTCTCACTACCCTTCTCACTGGGCTTCAAGACTCTCAGGGGTTGTCCTCCGATGATATCTTGCTCTTTGTTCTGCTCTGCAACTTCCTCCCATGGAATTACTTGTAGATTTTGACACTTTGCTCAGAATTACACCAGATATAATTGTTTGTTTTTTCCTTTTCATCTAAAATTTTTCTTTCTTTCTGAGATGATCTGACAGCTGGTATCTCTGGTCAGTCATTTTTCTGATAAACCTCTTATTATAACTGAAAAAAACCTGAGATAAAATAATTTGGTTGAGATCAAATTAATCAGTAGGTAGCAGAAGTATGATTTGAACCCATACAGCCTGATTCTGGAGTCTTTTTTCTAAACGACTGCACTAGACTGCGTATATAGAAACTAAATAACTGGCTATCAGCTTATTTGAAACATCTAAAAGAACTCAGATATATAAATACCTGATGAATAAATTCAACTCAAAACACATAAATTAAGTTTACTACACATTAAGTTTACTACACTGTATCAGGCAATAAAAATATGACACAAGTCCTTCTCTCAGGAAGTTCATCTAAGTAGAAGCAGATAGCAAAGCAGATATGTGAATCTATACCAAATGAGGCAGAAGGAACACTGGCTGGGGAAAACCTTGTGTTGAGGTCTAGAAAAAACAGGTTCTGGCTTTGGCTTTGCTACTGAGTAATATCCTACAGAGTCTGCTCATCGAATGCTACTTCAGGCGAATAACAACACTTCTCTGAACTTCAAGACACTTTATCTGAAAAATAGGAGGCAATAAATAAGTTGACTGAGGTCATTTTTTCAAGACACTGGAACTCACCATTGTTTTGAAATATGGTGGTCAGTTTTCTAAACATTTAATGTGTATTACCTCATCAAGTTCTCACAACAGTTCATATGAGGTAATCATTATTATTCTAATTTTAAAGTTGAAGAAATTCAGAGAATTTAATAACTTGCTCTTAGACACTAGCTACAGAGTGAAAAAGCCAAGATTTTAACCAAGGTAATATTGCTCTTGAGTCTAGATTCTTAATATGTAGGTAAGTTGTATTTCTATCAAATATATGAGGAAGATCTTAGTGAAATCTGAGTATGTGATTTACAAAACCACTGCTCTAATGTCTAAACTAAGGAGCCCTTAAAATATGTATATAAAATTATTGTGTATAAATACGTGCTTTTATACATGTTTACTTGTATTTATTGTAGCCATAAATATGTATATTACATGTAGATATATGTGATTAATGTTAAATCCATACTTTATTTTTTCTTCATTTTTATAGCATTGTTTGGATGCTTAATTAGATCTTAATGTCTATCAGAAAATTAATAAAAACCTGAATTTTTACCAGTATTTTATATTTGACCTCACATTTTGAAGCACGGTTCTTGGGTCTCTTGGATTCAATTTTAAAAAATTGTCAATTAGAGTATTATTATAGATGCAGAATGTCTAGGTTTAGGGGAGAAGGAAGATAACCTGGGAAGTATACCTCACCACCATCTTGGCCCCTGGCTCAGGAGGAAGTAGACGGCTGCTCATATGATTGCGAGCCCTCTGTGGCCTGCTGAAAAATTAATGGGGTCTAGCTGTGGCCTTCACTAATATAAACCTGAAATTTGAGAACAAAGCAAATGCAATGTATGTGTGCATTTGTGCAAACAACACTTGAGCGCACTTGAGTGCTTAGTTAACTCTAAAACTGTCAAAATTGGAAAGAATTGGTATTTGTAAAATCTATTGAACTATGAGTAAAACTGGCCCTCAACTCCTGGAAATACAGGATCTGACTGTATTTCTAGAAATATAATAAGTGACTGCTTTATGGAGATCAATTATATCCTGCTTCTTTTATAATACAGATGAGGACAGTGAAGTCCAGAGAACAAGGGTTGCATGTAGGGCAAAGAGACAGTATTCCTTGAGTGATTCTAATTTTGAAGGAGAAAATGTGTATGATTTGGGGAAAGCTCCATAGTTGCTGCAGCCTCAGCTTCTCCATGTGTATGTTTTAAAAGATGAGACTAGATCAGAAATGGCATATACATGGCACTGTTGCTACAGAGTCCATGCCAGATATCACATATTGCTTATGGCCAATATTTAATAATAACATATTGAGTACTTAGGGTATACCAGATGCTAAAATAAGCACTTCACACACATTATTTCATTAAACTCTCACAACCAACTTAAGAGACAGATTTTATTAGCCTCATTTTACAAATAAGAGAACTGATGCTTAGATTTAGAAACTTGTTCAAGGTTACACTATCTGCAAGCAACTATGCAAGAACTTCAATCCTAGGAAATCTAACCCCAGAGCCCATATTCCTAAGAGCTACTCTATAGTTCCAGGACAGCATATGTACTTCTGATGTTTACTTCTTATCTCCAATACTTATCATGCACATACCCGATTCCAACAAGCTCCAAATAGTCTCAAAATCCTTTTCATCTTGTTGCTTCAGGTACTCACTACCAATCAATCAGATTAGAGTAGGCAAGTGAGATAAACCTTTTTATTATCCCTGTATTAAATGGTCTCCAACAACCCTTCCAACTCTAAGATTCTGGTTTGTGCTTTTAAGGATTAAAGGAAGATATTAGATAATAATATTTACAAAAACTGGCTTACAGGGTAAGGATATTTTGGTTGGCTGAGCTGTGACCCCAGATGTTGTTATTTTGGGGCTGAGGTTGAACTCCTGTAGTTAGTGCGGGAAGGGCTAAAATGGGTGAAATTGCTCATCAGAGACCATAAGGTTGTTACCAGATGAAGTGGGCCCAGCCAACTGTCATTGTCAGCCAGATGGGGTTAGGACCACCTAACTTTGTCAGAAAGCCAGCAATTCTGGAGAACAGCAAGAATAGTCTCTCAAGACCGTTCTGCCTCAGTTATAATTCACATAGTTTTTATAATGGGAATACAAAGACTCAAACCTAAAAAAATTTTAACTTTATCTGAATGGAAGTAAGATCAAAGTAGTTTTCACTTGATGAATTAATGCAAATGCAAAATAAAGCAATGCAAAATATTTAAACAACAAAATGATAATTTTCACTTTAACAAAACATTGAAGATAATCATTAAAGAAAACATCAAATATCAAAGTATCTTTTACTCTACCAATATCACAACACCTATTGTCTATAGGTGACTGATTCCTCAAGTCTCTTGAGATAAACATCATGACAGTCAAGGGGAAACCTTAACTAGATAATCATGGAAGGTATGTAGGGAAGGCTAAGCAGACCAGGTTCACTGTACTGCTTCAGCTTAGCTTCTCAGACTCCATCTTGCAGGCCACTTTTCTGGCTTCCACGTAGTCCAAATAGAAGTGCTTCATGGTCTACATAACAAAGAATGTCTCATGTGCTATGTCTCTATTCTGCTAGAGTCTACAAGAAAACCACCTCCATCAGGAGCTTCCAGAGACAGTGTTTTTGGCAAACATTGCTATGCTTATTATGGACATCTTCTAGAGCAGCAGTTCTCAACCTGTGGGTCACAGCCCCTTTGGGGGTTGAACGACTCTTTCACATGGGTCACCTAAACGCATCCTGCATATCAGATATTTACATTATGATTCATAACAGTAGCAAAATTATAGTTATGAAGTAACAATGAAAATAATTTGATGGTTGGGGGTCACCACGACATGAGGAACTTTATTAAAGGGTCGCAGTATTAGGAAGGTTGAGAACCACTGTTCTAGAGGAACTTCTTTAAAAGATTCTAATAATACAAACTCTAGATCCATACTCTATAGGTTTACCTCCTGGCTCTAAAGTTGATTAGCTGATGACCTTGGGCTAGGTATTGAACCATTTTGTGCTCCAGATTCTTTACTGATAGAAATGGAATAACCATAGTACCTATCTCATAGAGGTATTGTATGGATTAAGTGAATTAACATATGCAAATACTTCAAAATGGCACCTTTCACATCATTAGTGCTATATAAGTATTGACCAGTTTATTGTATTGTACATCTTTCAAAGGCATGCACTTTAATATAGTTAAAAAGAATTAATTTTTATAACTGATGAAACTACTATTGAAGGTAAATCTAATTCCCTTGTTTGTCAAGCTTACTTTTGTAATGTTATTTGATATGTAGAGATAGGATAAGGGGTTGATAGGTACAAGATAGTTCACAGATAGTTTAGCAAGCTTGGCTCATTCATTACCCTGGTGCATACCACCTAGTATTTTCTTTGTCTGGAATGCCAGTCCCTCTTCTATTTGTATATTTTGATTTGGGGGATGCCCATAGATTTAACTTGTATGCCTGCTCAGATTGCTGCTTGGAGCCCTGCTTTGAGAAGGATTCTGAGATGATATTTGATCTCAGTGAGAACATTACCATATACCATCAGTAATGCTGGCCATAAATAAAGAAAAGTGGAACAGCTATATGCTTACCATCAGGACTGGCAACATAATTTAAAGCCTAGTGAAATACAAAAATGTGGTCCCCCATGTTCAAATGCAGGCAAAATTACCCCAAAATGGACTAAAATATAAAGTTTTTCCCTTTCCTTTGTGTTCTCTTTATCTCAACTTACTATGGCGTTTTTATTTACTATTTAAAATTGTTCTAAATAAGGAACAATTAAAAGTTTAAATTATTAGCATGAATCTCACCAAAACAGTGAAAATTTTGCACAAATAAACCAATAATCTATGCACATATTCTTCAAACACTCTCTACCTTAAGCTTAATAATGAGGAAGAAAGGAATGAATGGAAAATTTATGGGTTGCCCTATCTTTCCCTTTTCTTTTATATCATTGTTTTCAACACAACACAAATAGTTAGCTAACAAAGGCAGTAAAATGAAAGAAAGGATATGATGAGGTTCATTGGTTGTTCATATAAATTACAATGCCATGTTTCTTAGAAAGAATGTTTTCTTTCTGTGTTTGAAGCAAATTCTAGTTCAAACGGAAAATGTGGCCTCTAGGGGGCTGTCTTTTTACTCAATTGTAGTCATAACATGTCTTGACTAGTACTTATTTTTAATTTCATTGAACTCTCACACATCATGGAATTCTGTACTTTTAGGGCATCAGGAATGCTGTATGAAAATGGGCAGCAAAACAGAGGAGGAGATCTGGGCGTGATGGCTCACACCTGTAATCCTAGCACTCTGGGAGGCGAAGGTTGGTGGATTGCTTAAGCTCAGGAGTTTGAAACCAGCCTGAGCAAGAGTGAGACCCTGTCTCTACTAAAAATAGAACAGTAGCGGGTCATAGTAGCTCATGACTGTAGTCCCAGCTACTAGAGAGGTTGAGGCAAGAGGATTGCTTAGGCCTAAGAGTTTGAGGTTTCTGTGAGCTATGACGACACCATGGCAATCTACCTAGAGGGACAGAGTGAGACTGTGTCTTAAAAAAGAAAAAGGAGAACAGAGGAGGGAACATATATCGCATATCATCTGTATATCCTCTGCTCATTCTCTGCATATCATCTGTATATCCTCTGCTCATTCTCTGTTATCCCAACAGACCTCACTTAAAAAACATAAGTTCATCCATCTTGAATTAATTTTGTGAATGGTAAGAGATAGGGGTCAATATATTCTTCTGTATGTGGCTATCCAATTTTCCCAGCACCATTTATTGAAAAAATTTTTCCTATTGTCTATTGTCTGCTTTGTTGAAGATCAGCTGGTTGTAGATAGTTTTTTTTTTTTTTTTTTGAGACAGAGTCTCAAGCAGTTGCCCTGGTTAGAATGCCATATCATCATAGCTCACAGCAACCTCCAACTCTTGAGCTCAAGTGATCCTCTTACCCCAGTTGTTCTATTTTTAGTAGAGACTGAGTCTTGCTTTTTGCTCAGGCTGGTCTCAAACTTATGAGCTCAAGCTATCCACCTGCCTTGGTCTCCCAGAATGCTAGGATTACAGGCATGAGCCACTGCACCCAGCGAGATAGATGGTTTTTTTATGTGGGTTCTTTGTTTTGTTCCATTGGTCTATGTACCAATATCATGTTGTTTTAGCTACTGTAGCCATATAGTATAGTTTGAAGTCTGGTAATGACTCAAATGTTTATTGTAGCACAGTTCACTTTTTACTTAAGACTACTTTGACTATATAGGTTATTTTCTGTTTCAAATGAAGGGTAGAATTATTTTTTCTGAATCTGCAAGATATGACATTAGTTTTTTTATGGGGATTTCACTGAATCTGTAAATCACTTTGCGCACTATGGATAGTTTAGCAATGTTGCGTTTACTGATCTGTGAGCATGCTATGTATTTCTATTTGTTTGTGTTGTCTGTGATTTTTTTCATCAGTGTTTTGCAGTTTCCCTTGTAGAGATCTTTTACCTCCTTGGTTAAGTATTTTCCCAAGTATTTTCTTCTCTTTGTAGCTATTGTGAATGATATTTGTTTCTTGATTTGACTCTCACCTGACTGCCATTGGTATATAGAAATGCTACTGATTTGTGTGTGTTGATTTTATAAACTGAGACTTTGCTGAATTTATTTATCAATTCCAGAACTGGTGGAACCTTTGGATTTTCTAGCTACAAGATCATGCCATCAACAAAAAGTGATGGTTTGACCACTATTCATCCAATAAAGGTCTAATATCTAGAATCTACAATGAACTCAAACAAATCAGCAAGAAAAAAATAATCCCATCAAAAAGTGGGCAAAACACATGGATAAAAGCTTTCCAAAAGAAGGTAGACAAATGGCTAAATAAGAAAAAATGCTTATCATCACTAATCATCAGGAAAATGCAAATGCAATGAGATCACCTTATCCCAGTCACAATGGCCATTATTAAAAAGTCCAAAAACAATAAAGGGGCAGACATGGATGCAGAGAGAAAGGATTGCTTATACACTGTTAGTGCATTTGCAGATTAGTTCAAGCTCTATTAAAAATAATATGGAGATTCCTCAAAGAAATAAATGTGGACTTGCCATTTGACCCAGGAATCCCACTGCTGGGTATCTATCTACCCAAAGGAAAAGAAGTAATTTTATCAAAAGAGACAACTGAACTCAAATGTTTATTGTAGCACAGTTCATAGTTACAAAGATGTTTAATTAATCTAAGCACCCACCAATTCATGAGTTGATTAACAAAATGCAGGTTACACAGACACAGGCAGAGACAGACAGACAGACAGACACACACACACACTCCGTGGAGTACTACTCAGCCATACAAAGAAATGTATCAATTTGGATGGAACTGGAGACTATTGTTCTAAGTGAAGTATCTTAGTAATTGAAAAATAAACACCATATATATTGTCTAATAATTTGGAACTAATTGATGGGCATACTGGGGCACAGCACAGAGAGAAGTGAAAGTCATTGGAAATCAAGAATGGTGGAGAGAGAAGAAAGGAAGGGGTAAAATCCTACCTAACAGGTGCAATGAACACTGTTCAGGTGATGGGCACACTAATAGCCTTGACTTAACCATTATAAAAGCTGTTTCTTTAAGACAGACTCTTGTATCCCCTTAATATTTTGGTTTTTTTTTTTAATTTTTTTTTTATTGAATCATAGCTGTGTACATTAGTTCAACCATGGGGTACAGTGGCATATTATGCAGCCTTAAAGAAAGAGGGTGACTTTTCCTCTTTCATTTTTACATGGATGGAGCTGGAACATGTTCTCCTTAGCAAAGTATCTCTAGAATGGAAGAAAAAGTATCCAATGTATACACCCCTAATATGAGA